>JAUMHB010009780.1:0-18746 GCA_032359685.1 Pittosporum tobira
CGGAAATAAACTTTAACGTTGACATTCTTTTTTGTCGGAAACCAATAATTTTATTTAGTATCTCAAATTATCATATTTATAAAATTAAAATACTGGGTTCTTACAGTCAATATTATTAATTAAGTCAATCTATAATATAAATATATATAAAATAACTCATAAGCTAAATACATATGAAAAGAAAGGAATACACTCATTTAATTGGCTAATAGATTTTGACTCCTTCAATATTTGTAACTTTTTTAATAATCTCTCGTTATATAACATAAAAATATTAGTTAATTCGTACATTAAAATGGTATTATGGTATTGATGCTTAAGAAAAAAATTAATATTTTTGAAATAAAAATAAATATTCTGAAAACTTATATATTTTAAAGCTAATATCAAATGATTTTATGTTTTAAAATTAAATTGAACTCATATATTGAAAAATTCTATTAATATAATTTGACAAATTTTAAAATCTAATAAACTATATTAACAAACAAAAAACAAGACTTATTATTTTTTAACATATAATAAATATTTGCATCTAACTCGAGCAACGTTAGTTGTTCAGGCTAGTTTAAATAAAAATATATTCATGATTCAAAGTTGATATTTATTATAAATCATATCCAAGCACATTATATCTCAATAGAAAAATTAATAAATAAATGACTTTAACTAAATTAATATCTAATAAAAATAGATTGTTATTATTATTAGGTGTAGAATGAAGTAATTCTTATAAAATGCAAACAAAAAAAACATACATATAGAATTTTAAAATATCTCTCAGTTTGAAATGGATTAAGTATAAGTAATACGATAGAAAATAAATTATTAGTTTTAAGTGTAAAATATATTTCACTAAAAAAAAGAGGGTACGGGAGATGAGCAAATGCTCATGCAATTACGTAAACATGAATGTTTTAAGCGTTTTACTTTATACTATTAACTTGATGGGGGTACAACTCTTAAAACACTTATGCTCACGTAACTATGTGAGCATGATCTACAAATTTTCTCTTTAATTAAACTATATATAACAAATTATTCTCATTAGTTAAGATAAAAAAAATAAAAAAAAAGAAAAGGTTTTGAAGAAACTATTTTTTTAATAAACGTGAAATTTTTAATTAAAATAATTAAATTGAGACAAAAGGAGTAACAATTATTAACATCAATTAGGAAACATAAATGTGACGGTATATAAAATGATTTGGTTCTAATAGAGAAAAATGTGAAAATTATCTTTTTTTGGTACAAAATATGTGAAAGTCATCACAATATTAGAAAAACCTACAAATAAGGACACATTTAGAAAATCGGAAGCACATCGGTCAAACTTAAAGAGAGAGATAAAGTTTTAAGTTCAACTGGCAAAGCAGCTCAAACAGATAGACCCCACTTACTTTTTAAATTGCGGTTCATACCTAACAAGAAGAAAAAGTGTTTTTGAGATAGAGAATTCCCAAACACTCCATTTGGCATCTTCTTACCAAACATGCACTTGATTTAGTTTATACAGAGAGGCAGGTTTATTAGGGTAAATTAAGTAATGCTACAAGAAGGAGCTCAAAGTCACAGGAAAATAGAATAAATAGGGGTGCGGTTGAAAGTCTGAGACACTTGATTAATTGTTTGGAAATTCAAGAGGTAGAGAGTTCCTGTTAGGAAACTGAGGGATATTGCTGGAAAAACACACCCCAAAATAGAATGATCTTTAGTTAGGGCTCCTTAGAGAATGGCTGGCAACCTGTATTCTGAAGTAATTCATCACAGATACAGTAACTTGATAGTGAATCCCAGTATCCCATCACTCCATCTATAATAAGGGATCACAATGTATACGTATTTCAAAATTTCATAAATTTACATTTATTGTTAAAGAATAATCAAGTAGCTTTAAACAATTTTATTTTTTTTTAAAAAAGAGAGGATAAAATAGCTTTAAAAATGACTTACAAAAGGCATTTATATCTCTCAACTCTCTTTACGGTGTAGTCAAAAACCCAACTCGTATAACAGGTCATGGCTGTATCCAGCTCTCTGTCATACTATTTCCAGAAGATCGTGAGCAAGAAACTTGCTGAGAGATGTTAGTATGTCGCCGATTAAGTGAACTGCTTCCAGCACTAATACTAGAATTGAGGAATGGTGGCTGTCTTGGCTGAGGGATCCCTTGGTCACATTTTAGCATTTTCACAACATTTGACATAGATGGCCGCAATTCTGCTGATGCTTGTGCACAAAGTAAACCTATTTCAAGCAATCTAGATGCCTCCTCTACTACGAAATTACCCTCAAGTGATTCATCAACTGCTTCGCATGATCTTCTTGTTTGATACAGGTTCCAAACCTTTACCGAGAAAATTTATGGAGTGTTAGTCAAGTTCTAAGACTGGGAAAACACAATAGAAATATATTATCAGTAAACTATACGTACCATTTGTAGGATAGAAAATTCGTTCTCAGAGAAAGCATGATTCCTCTTTCCGCATACAACTTCGATTACAAGAACACCAAAACTATAAACGTCCGCCTTCTCGGTTAGCTTAACTCGAACAATATACTCTGGAGCCATGTAACCACTGTAAATGCAAATTAGTAGATAAACGCATGTACAATAAGTAAACAGGCTACAAGATGTATTGAATAAGGTGCGGAACTTACAGTGTTCCAGCAATGGCGGTGCTGACATGAGTTTTATCTTCTGGAAACAATCTAGCTAGCCCAAAATCAGCAATTTTTGGTGTCAAATCTTGATCGAGAAGTATATTGCTCAGCTTTATGTCTCTGTGAATTATCCTGAACTTTGATTCCTCGTGAAGATAGGCCAAGCCCTCAGCTGTACCCGATATGACATTATACCTCACTGGCCACGTAAGCAGATGAACATTCTTTCTAGCTGAATCAGATCAAGAATCTTGCTAATTAGTTATTACTAACTTATTCCAGGACTTTTTTCAATAAAAAAACTGATCGATATTCGAATTATAGGAGGAGAGAACAACCAAAGAAGTAATCATGAAGGCTTTGATTCGGCACATATTCGTAAACCAGAAGGCTTTCAGGTCCTGTAATGCTGCAACCAAACAGCTTTACGAGGTTTTTGTGATCAATGTCACTGATCAAATTAACTTCATTGAAGAAGTGATCCACCCATTGTCTTGTATTGAAAAAGAGCCTCTTTATGGCAACAGCCTGACCACTTGGTAAAATCCCCTGTTTGGTAGAAAGAAATTGACTTAGATACGCACATACTTACTGTGATAATTCTTTATTATAGTACTTGTTAGGGAGGAAAAGGTGAAAAAAGCCTACTTTGTAAACAGTACCAGATCCACCTTGACCCAGCTTAGTGGAATCATGAAAGTAGTTTGTTGCCTTTTCAAGACTTTCATATGAGAACTTGAGTTTGGACTTGTTAACAGTTGCCAGCAAAGCACCTAGCTGACTCTTCTCTACAAAATATACCAGGAATTTTTAAGTTTCAATTATCCACTAAACATTACAGAATATCTACATTAAATCTCAAAATTGGATACCTCTTCTCTGTTTAACGATCCTATTCCTCACAAAGAAAGTAATTGCTGCTAAAAACAGTAGAAAAGCAGCGCCGCCAAATGTTCCAGCCAGAATAATAGCTAAATGTCTCCCACCTCCTGATAACCATATTTACATAAGATTCTTAAAAACTCAAGCATTTATTGACAACATTAGGAAGAGGACAAACTCTAGGTTTGATTAATGTGGGAAAAATAACATTCTTGAGCTGCAAATGGAACATGTTATATGCAAGAAACCATACAAAAGACAGAATATGAATCCAGTTTCAATTACTCATCAGGTATGTCGTCCACCCATCCTGAATTAACATCAATTTTCCGAACGAAATAATTATGATATACATCAATAAAATACAAAGGCATCAACAGAATCATGATAAAAATAAAGAAAAAAATTACTTCAAATGAAGAATTCGAGAAAATTCAACTAACCTCCATTCCCCACAGGTGGATCGTCCTCAGAATTGTTATAGAACCTTTTTGTTGAATACCTCAAATAACAACCCGAATTCAAAACCCTTCCTTCATCTTTAGGAGCACATGAACCAATATTTGATACAGCACTCGCCAAACACCTCTCGCAATTTCTCCCATTCACAAATTCCCAACACTGAGCCAACCCATAAACCGATAAATTCCCTCTATCCATAGACCCCACAAAAAACCCATCATTCTTGGGCCCTTGCACACTCAAATTCTTCACCAAATCCAAAACATTAGCCCTAAACAAACTCAAATTCCCAGCAAAATCATTGGCCCCACAAACAGTCTTATTAACAAAACTCAAACTTTCATTAAAGAAATTATAATCATCATACCTCAAGTAACACCCATCATAAAAAAGTCTACCCCCACGAGTCAATCTCTGAAATGGAAGGCACCTGAGGATTTGGGTCTTGCACTGGGCGAAGCAGAGGTTACAATCTTTTTGGGACAAATCTTCATGCACTCACCAAATGCATACACTGTTGCATTAGCAGTACCATTGATCACACTCCCATATCTTTGATTGGAAACTAGAGGGGTAATTATGTTCAAGGTTGCCAAGAAGTTTGCTACAAATACTTGACGATCAGAAGCTGCTGCTGTGGTGTTGCTGCATATTAGGGCCGCCTCTGTAGCTCTTGGATCAGTGAAAGATTGGCTTACAAAGAAACAGAGAATTATGAACACAATTAAGAATGGGAAAGACATTAGTAGCAGGTAATAGTTAGAATTCAATCAGTTTGAGAAAAAAACAGGGGTTCTTTAGAATGAGGATTAAGAAGGTGACAATCATATTGGGACAGCAATAAAGAATTGGAGACACAGGACTTGATTAGTATTTCGAAACAAAGATCTGTTTTCTTACTGCAGAAAACCGAGTAAGCAATACAGGTACTAAAAGAGGTGCAAGGTGGACGGAATGTAGTTGACTATTATTATTTTATGGTCTATCTGAGTAATTTGACTCGAAAGGTCGTCGACTAGAGCTGCTGCCAGGTGATAACGGCACAGTGAGGTGAGGTTGACGTGATTGGGACCGTGTGACCCCACTAATGAAGTGGGCCGTTATCCAATTTAAAATTCGGCAAATTTAAATTTCAGACCAGGGAAAAGACTAGCTCACGGGAGGTTGAAGAGGCCACGTGATTACGTGATCAAACAATGTGCTTCTATGAAATTATTAGCAACTACATCAAAGTTTATGTGTGCAAGATAAAATTTTAAAGAAAATAAATTTATATAAAATAAAATAATAATTATTAAAAGTTAATTTTAATTTAAAGTTAAAGAGTCAGAGTTTTGCTCTCACTTTATAAATAAATGTTTCTTTTAAATCATAATTATATGTAAAAATTATTATATAATGATAGCTCGTTAAATTAATTTTGAAAATTGTGCACAAAAAATAAGTGTGAAAATATAACACTTGTTTTTCTTTCTCGTGTAAAATGTTTAACAATCCTGATATGAAGTCAACTAGCTAGACTTGATGTGGGATGGAGTATTTCTGTTTGTCAAAATTACCGGAAAAGAGTGATTACGCGAGCGTATTGACCATGGTGATCATACGACTTATTTCTACGATTTTCGTAACCTTTTTTATTATTATTATTATTATTTTTATAATTGAGGAAACAGAATATGTATTAACTTTCTGATAAACCAAACATTGAACCAAAAAAGAGAGAGAACGAAGAAGAAGCTTGAACAGAGAAAAAGATATTATTTTTATTATTGTGAACCAACGTATTGAATAGAGTATATATCTATCTCGCTAACCAACTTAGACACTAAGCTAACTAACTAACTAACTAACTAACTAACTATTACAGCTAAGCATCATTATAGCAAAACAAACTTTCATCATCAATTTACAAGTTTGCCATCAGTACATCAACAATTATTCTAACAACCAATCTTTGACCAATACACTGCTGATATCCAAACTTGACATTACCTTTATTTCTTATCTCATCATTCTGTAAGCTTGCAACTGCATAATTAGAAACTTTAATATCTTCATTACTCCCCCCCACAAATTGGAGGTCCACCAGGATTGTGGATGTCCAATTTGCTCAAGATAAACCAATGAAATTGTTTGCCAAGAGATTTAGTGAAAATATCTGCAAGTTGAAGTGTAGTGGGAATATTGGATGGGTTAATGAAATTGAGTTGCACCTTTTCTCGCACAAAATGGCAATCAAACTCAATATGTTCAGTATGAGCATGCAAGACAGGATTTGTAGATATGGAGATTGCAGCCATATTATCAACAAAAACAGGAATGGGACTAGAAACCTGAATGCCCAAATCAACAAGTAAACCTTGAAGCCACATTAGTTCACAAGTAGCATCTGCAATAGCCCTATATTCAGTTTCAGCAGTTGAGCAACTAACCACTGACTGTTTCTTAGCAGACCAAGAAATAAGTGATTAGCCAAGGAAAATACAAGCATCAGATACAGATCTTCAAAATTGAGAAGTATTTTCAGTAGTGCTAGCCCAATCACTATCAAAATATGCTTGTAAAAATAAATTGTTGTGAGAAGGAAAAAACAGACCTTGGCCAGGGGTGCCTTTAAGGTAACGAAGAACCCTTGTGACAGCCTTCAAGTGATCTGTTTTGGGATTTTGCATGAACTGGCTCAAAGAGTTGACAATAAAGCTGATATCAAGCCTTAACATTGTGAGATACTGTAGTTTACCAACCAAACTTCTGTAGGTAGAAGGATTAAGAAGAAAATCACTTGTACTTTGAGCTAGATTCAGATGTTGTTCCATTGGAAGAGACAAAGGCTTATAATCAAGCAAACCAGCTTCAGCTAATAGATCCAACACATATTTTCTTTGATGAATAAAATAGCCTTGACCATTTTGAGACACCTCAAGGCCTAAGTAATATTTAATCTTTCCCAAATCTTTGATACTGAAATTAGCATCCAGATAATCCTTCAAGGCTTGGATAAACAAGTAGTTGGAGCCAGTCACCAAAGTATCATCAACATAAATGAGAACAATAGTTATGTTTGCTGAGGTGATCTTGGTAAACAGAGAATAATCTGCTCTGCTTTGAACATAGCCGAGAGATAGAAGAGCAGTGGTTAACTTGGCAAACCATTGTCTAGATGCTTGCTTAAGACCATAAAGGGATTTGGTGAGCTCACAAACAGTAGGGGGAAACTTAACATTGAGGAGACCAGGTGGTGGAAGCATATAAACCTCTTCATTCAAATCACCATGAAGGAAGGCATTGTTTACATCCAGTTGATATATATCCCATCTTTTAACAGATGCTAAAGCAAGAAGTGTTCTAACAGTAACGATTTTAGCAACTGGAGCAAACGTTTCAGTATAATCAATGTCAGCAGTTTGGTTGAATCCTTTTGCAACTAACCTTTCTTTGTATCTTTCAATGCTTCCATCTGAGTTGTGCTTTATTTTGAAAACCCATTTACAACCAATTGGTCTCTTTCCAACAGGTAAATCAACAAGTTCCCAAGTGTTATTAGTTTTCAAAGCTGTTAATTCTTTATTCATGGCCTCAACCCATTTTGGATTCTTAACAGCTTGAAGATAAGTTGTTGGTTCAACATGCTTTTCCAAATTATGTACAAGATGCAAGAGACTAGGGGCAAAAGAAACATATGATATGTATTTATGCATGCTATGCTTGGATGCAGAATGAGTAGAATGGAGATAATCTTTAAGCCAAATAGGAGGTTGTTTTGGTCTGGTGGATTGTCTAATGAGAATGGGGTCAAATGGGGAATTTTGAGATGAATTTTGAGGTGAAGAGGAATGTTGATGTGAAGAGGAATTTTGACGTGGAGCTGATTGAGGTGAAGCTGAGTTTTGAGATGATGGTGATGTGGTTGTAGGAGATGGCTGAGATGGTTGAGAGAAAGAATTATCAGAAGTTGATAAAGTGGGAGATGATGGGACATGAATAGGATGATCAGATGGATCAAATGGATTGAAAATGGGATAGACAATTTCATGTACACGAGGAGAATTATCAGAAGGTGAAAATTGACTATCAAAAAAATTCTTGGAAAAAGGGAAGATATGTTCATAGAAAATCACATTTCGAGAAACAAAGACAGCTTTGGTTTCCAAGTTATATAACCTGCAACCTTTTTGAGTCAAAAGAATAACCAATGAAAACACATTTGATTGCTCTAGTTGCAAATTTGTCATGAAGATGTTATGATGTATAGGCTTGACAACCAAAAGTTCTAAGATGATCGTAGGTAGGAAGCTTGTTAAAAAGATATTCACAGGGAGTTTTGAAGTTCAAAATAGAAGAAGGTGTTCTATTGATAAGATAAGTAGCTGTTAAAATACAATCCCCCAAAAAGACAAAGGTAAATCCACCAGTAAACTCACCGGAACAGGACGCTTACTCTAAACTCTACAAAAATACTATACTCCGGTAATCCCTTCCCCCTCCCACTCGATAATCAGATCATCATTTTTATCGTTGCTAACTTAAGCATCGGAGAGGGGAACGAGGGAACACCCCCCTCGTGTCGCCCGTTTCAGGTTTGCCTGCTCCTGCTGCTGACGTGTGCCCAACTAGAAACAAAGTTTGGAGATAAAAAATCAGAGCTATCCCAACAACGATATCAATAAAATCCAAAATATAAAAGTAAGGATTTTGTCCCGCTTGCGATTCCCATAGTTGTAATTTATACATATGGAGGTGGAGTTTCATGTCAGTGTGTGAGGGTGCAGAGCTCACTCTTTTACCTCGTTCACTTACACTATTTTCTGCAAATTTCTAGCTTGCCATGTGAAAACGCTTCTCTTTCTCCTCTGAATTCCATTCAGACATGTAGTAGTTTTCTTCTGTGGTGCCTTTAGATGACGGACCACAAAGCATCCCTCCCCATTGTGGAAAGTATATTAACAGCAATGGAAGATTGCAACATATAATCATCACTCCCATTAAACTTATCCCAGTCCCTGTTTTGTATGTAGATCCTACGAAAAAAATTACTTGGGTTAAAACTGCCACAACATTTCCACCACCTCCTGTCATCCCAGAGATTAATCCTAATGACCTGATCACACCAATAATTTACATTAGTAAACATTTAAATGAAATTTCATAATGGTTTCTCAAGTATAATGTTAACATAAATGTACCTTCTTGAAACAAAAGGAACTACTCCAAATGTAAGGCCGCATGCAGCTTGAACAAATATGGAGAAGACAATCATCACAGCGATGGATGAACCTAAAGATCCCATCTTTCCAAGGAGAATGCAGAACGTGCCACCTAAAATTTGCACGACAAAGAGGGTCCAAAGCCTACCTCTCATTCCAAACCTTCTTGCCACAACATCTGATATGATCCCACCTGCAGGTCTTGAAAATATATTTGCTAGCCCGAAACTCGCTGTGATAATACCTGCAGTATGAAGATTCCATTGAACCTAGCGTAAAAATGTTGTGCGATTATGTTGTCCACTGTTAGTTCAACCCCAAAACAATACCCATAAGTCAATGCCAGAATCCACCCTGTAATTTTTCACTGCATGATAGAACACCAGTGAAAAATTATCTATATGCTTGTCTCCGGATTTCTGCAGTTTTGAAAAGTTCCCATCAGGCAAATCTTGTCCTATGAAAGAAATCGCGTAAGCTGACAAGGTTTGGAGCAAGGCTGGGACGAAAAATGCAATTCGGCATGCTGTGAATATGGTAGCACCAATGTGTCGAATGAGAGAAAATACATATGGCATAATTATCTGTGTTGCACCACCGCCAAGGTTGCCCCAGCCAGCTGCAACAGCGTTGGCTGTGCTAACGACTGGGGCAGAGAACATGGAGCTCATCCAGTACTGGTTTGAGACAAAAGTGGCAAGAGAAAAGCCCGTGAAAAAAGGGAAAATGATGAAAGATGCAGCAGAGTTGGCTATGGCACTACAACAAACAGCTGGTGGGATAAGGAGAATGAATGAGGCCGCGGCCACTTGGGGTCCAAACAGGTCACATGCAATGCCCATGACAACTCGGGCAATGACTGGACCCAACACTGCTGCGATTCCTGCGTTGCCGATGTCTGTGGCTGTTAAATTTAGGCTATCTCGAATGATTGGGATAAGGGGTGGAGCAGCGAATGTGGATATAAAACTCGGAAAGAAGGAAATCCAAGACAGATGAAATCCCCTCATATGAGGGGATGCCATGGAGTATATTTTGAATTTAGTAGCCTTGTGTTCAGAGTCTACCGGTATAGAAAACTTTTGATCGTCACGATTGATTGCAATTTGTGAATTCTCCATACTTCGAGACCCTTGTATTAGTCTAGACAACGCTTAGTCAAGTCAAGTGATTATTCATTTATAATGCAGGTTGGAAGATATTGAACTTCCCAGTGTTGTTTTTTTTACTCACCTCCTGAGAGTTGGAGGATCTCAGGGCTGCATGTTGGAAAGAAGTAGACACTACAATTCAATGAATGTAAAAGAGTTGTCCGGAGGTGATCATTGTTTAACTCTAGCGTAATAGTTTGAACTTAAAACCTTTCTGTGCAGAATGCATGGAAATGTAGCAGGGAAACCGCTGGATTACGGAGAACATGCCAGTGATCCAAGAAAGGTGCAGTTTTCTTGACTTGGTACGACACTATTTTCAAGATATTACAAATATGGAAAATACATTCCCTGATTATTTAGAAAATTTTCAATGTCACCAATAGCCTTAAAATATTCACCAATGTGGCATAATGTGACTAGTCCTCGGAGACTAACTAATTTATTGACATATATGATTTTTCGTTGTTTGATAGAATTGGCATGTATGAAAATCTAGCTGTTTCCAATCAACTTAATGTCAAATTATCCGTCACATTTGCATTCCACTTATAATGAAATTGTTAAAAGGAAAAAACTTGAGAACACTATATATGTCATTTTGCAACGGTTCGCTTATCATGAAATAAAATATGAATAATATTATGTGTATTAATAAACACACACAAAATAATATAATAGAGAGTGTGTCGGGTCATGGTTGGTTATAGTAATTCACTTGTCCATCTATTGTCAAGCATTCTCAAATTTTGGTGTTCATTTAATAATCTAATAGTACTCATAAAATATTTGACAAATGAGACTCTCTTGGCAAAACTTGACAGAGTTTTTTTTTCCTTATAAATTTGTTCAAAGAAAGAAGAGAAAACTTGTTTTAAGATCTATTATTTGGATAGGAGGAAAATGTGCTAATCCTCTTATTTTGGATAAGGAATTTGGAGTCCAAATTTGTTGTCTCATATGTTGTCTTATTAGTTGTTCCAATTTAATATAACAGTTATCTTGTATATAAAATTTACAATTACTTTTATGGTTAATAAATTTAAATGTAATACAATTATTGGATTGGATTTGGGACAACATATTTGAACTCAAAAATTTAGTCATTTTGCACTTTCAAAATGCATTGTATTCTTATTGACTAGAAATGGTCCATGACCTAGAGATGCACAAAACTTAACTCAAGTTTGTCATGATCGGTCTTTATTTGAAAAAAATTAAATCGGTCTTTTGAGTTAACCGGGCCGGGAAGACTACTGGTCCTGACCGGTCCTCAACGAGATTTTTTTTTTTTTTAAATTAATTTTTTTTTACAATTTATAAGATTATTTAAATTCATTTTTTCTATATATAACTTTTAGAATAATTTTATTAAGTTAATAATTCATGATTCTACCTTTATTAAATTAATTAAAATAATTATTTTATATAATTAATTATATAGTTATGTTATACATGTAGTTATATAATTATTTTATATAGTTATTTACTTTATGTAGTTAGTAATTTATATAGTTATAAATTTATTTTTACAATACTTAGTAATGTTTATAAAAACAGTATTAAAAATCAAAAGAGTAATTTTATAATACTTGATAATTTATGCAGATATGACTTTTAGGACCGCCTGGGCTCAAGCCAGACCTGGGACCGGACCGATTTTTAACTAGGACCAATCCAAATACTAGCCTGGACCAGGCCGCTTTTTCTCCTAGTATGTCAGTCTGTTGAGCATTTTTGGTCTTTTTGAAAGTCTGACCCGGTTCTAATCGGTTCAAGATTTGACCAGACTTTTACTAGACCAATTCCAATTCGGATATCGGTCCTTAGGCTTTTTGTGCATCTCTTCCACCATATTGATCCTTATGGATAGCTAAAGACATACTAAAACTTTCTAAAATCAAGGAGAGATTTAAGGAAAACCCCAAATATGCATCTGCATAAGTTTGAGACCACAAGTTTTTAGAATATAAAAGATTCAACTTCTTCACCCTTAGCACTCATCAGAGAGGCTCTCTGGCTCTGGGGGCACGACTCAGGAGAAATCAAATTGAGAAAGACAAATCTTTTCAGAGCCAAAAATAAAAATGGCTTCCAAAATTTACCAACCTTTCTCAATAATCTGCCTGGCCTTGCTCATCCTCGGCCTCTTTGCTCAGAGCACGGAAGCGCGATTCAAGGCCATCAACCCGTTCTGCCTGACAAGTGATTACAAGAGAATTTGCAACAAAATGGTGTTGGGCGCAGCAAACTGGCACGACGCAACCCGAAATGCAGTCCAAGCGGCCCTTAATGTGGCCAATGTCCTGCCCAAATTGGTTCCGGCAATGGACCAGGCCCTTGGTGGACTGGCCCCGGAAATGAAAGAAGAGGTTATGTCTACATGCAGGGATACTTTTGATGGAGCCATTGATAATCTGAAGGGGTCCTTGGATTTCATCGAGAAAAATGACCAAGGCGGCCTGAATTCGTATCTATCTGCTGCAATAAGTCTGAGTGATTGCAGCGATGCATTCGATCAGTTTGGCACGGTTTTGCCTCCAGTTGTGGCCAAGACTCTTGATACTTTGACTAAGGAAGTCAGCAACTGCTTGGCAGTGTCCCAGCAAATCTAAATAATGCATGCATTAATGTATATATATAGATGCATTTATACATTTCAATTTTCATATATGTATTTATATATTTGAAATATAGAAAATGAAAGGACGCTATATTATTGCAGAGGTGAAATGCATGGATACATGCAACTTTCCTGCCCTTTGAGCTCCAAAGAACGGTGAAGCTATTTATAGCAAGAAATTTAAATTATAGCAACAAAAAAAATTGTGAAGCCATGAAGCATACACCTGTTCTATATCTCATATGAGTAATGTTGTACAAACTAACACTACATTAATAAATTTATACAAATTGTTATGGCTTATGATGTGACAAAATATAATTAGTTGATTTTTGACAATACATGTGATGGATTGACATTATAACAAATTATATTTTGCCACATTAATTTATGTAAATAAATACATGTATATATATATTAGTGCACATGGCACTATTATTTCTATTGTTTCATTTTGATTACATATTACGGTAGATAAACTATATTGCATCATGTAAGACTCTAGGATCATCATTTTTAGATAAAACGACACCGTTTTGTTATAAATGTATAACAAAATAATATTAATTTGTTAAAAATATTAATTCTATAAGATACAATATAGTGTATCTACTTTTTTTTTTCTTTTGATTATCACTTCCATTTTTCCAAAAAAGGACTACTCCAGAACCTTCGATTATTAATTTATTTATTTTGGAATGAACCCTTAACTAATTTAGTGTGGTACTTGTTTTAGAAAGATGGACATCCTTTGAATGTATTACGCCCATCCGACAACATTTAACTCTGGACCAAAATAAATGGGGGTGGAACATGCATCTCCGAGTTAGGATTTGACTCCTAATATTTACATTTATTTATCTTTATCTTTATTTATAATAATTTGATGTGCTAATATATAATCCATGATATAGAGATTAAATTTACAAAAAATTAGAATTGTTAAAAGTATTTTTAGCGTTAAATATTTTATATGAATTTTCAACTATTGAAAATTCAACAAAAATACATATGTTCATTAAACGGTAAAAAAATGTTAAATTATTTTTATCTTTTGAGTAATAGTACAACTCAATATTTTATATTAGGGATCGATTTTAATTTTAATAATAATATTAAAAATAATTTTTTTTATAATGTATTGAATGGAATTGAAGAAAATGTGTAATGGAGATAAACAAATCACCGGTCTAATGTCAAATCTGACAATTTTTATAGCTCTTTTTATACTCCTCTTGCTCTGGCCCAAATTTGAGTTCAATTAAAAAAGAAAATTTGTATTTAAGAAAAAGTTTATTCAAAAAAACATGTATTTAAGAAAAAGTTTATTCAAACTTAACCTTTACAATTTTCCCGCAAGTGTAACTTTGGAACAATATGACCCATTTAAATTAAATGCAACAATGGCTCTGTTTAGAATAACTTATAATAAGTTGATTCTACAAGGTTTTTTTCTCTGATACTTATTATTTTATACATAAAAAATTATATTTTATTTAAAAAAAAATTATTAATAATTTGTACCAAACAGGATTGATATATTAAATTAGGTTATCTGTTGCAGCAGAAGTCCTCACCTCATATTCATATGGGCTCTCATAACAGATGGCCCAAACTAACAACAGTAAGGCTGGTGACACAGCAGCCCAATCATATATATCGTTTTCTTTATTCGGGATCTTGCGAGCGAAAAATTCCCTTCTCCAGCGTTGGGATCTATTCATGGCCTTTATCCTTTTATTTATCAATACCACGATTAGTCATTAGTTCCTGGTACCTCTAAATGAAATTTTTTTTATGGACATTAAGATTTTTAATTTTATTTAATTTTCTTTTCTTAAGTGTTTTGGCTTATAACTTTTAATTTTAAGATAAATGAATTAATTGTTTTTAAAACAAATTCATTCATTAAGACTAAACTCTCATGAGCAATTGAAGAGATTATAAACTACTTATATGAAATTAAATTACGCTTGTTTTCTCAATAGTAGAATTTCACAATAGTAGTACGGAGCACGTGTCTTGTCAATAAAATTAATAAACGAAGGTCTTTGTATTATCATTTTATATTCTCAAATAATTCTTCAAGTGTTAATAGTATTGACAAATTAATCCGATATATCTCAAATTTTGAAAATGACAAGTATAAATTACAATACACAGTATTAGACAGCCCATCCCTGATTCGTCATACGGGGGCAAAGTCAAATTCATCGTCCAGTTTACAGGCTTGCAGCTTCTTATCTTCCAATTATGGGGGCAGACAATAAGTAATGGTTAGTCCACCAAGATGGTGGTCGTATCGTCTTATATTTGACAATGGCACGAACAGAATAAGGGTTGGTATGGTAACAAAGTCAGTAGTAATTATAGATTTTCAGGTGGTCATGGAAAACGGCAGAGAATTTTCATGTAACGTGTTTGTAGAATCTTAAAATTCAGGAAATGCACTGTATTATGTTGAAGAATAAGTCAGCAAGTCAATGCCACTTATCTTGCTGGTCTCTCCACTCAGCTGCCCCAAGTCAATCCTACATTTGTAGTGGCCACTGCCTCCAATTAATTCCGAAGTCAAAGTTTATAAATCTCCATTATATTTTATTTTTTTCTGGTAATAAAACAACATAAGCATATGGATCTCAACTTCCAGTTTTTGCTTATATTCACCAAATTTGAAATAGGGACATCTAACCTTTTTTTTCAGTCGGATTCTTGATTAGTGTTCTTAACTTCTACCTTTCAAATTGTGATTATATTTCTATTTAAGAAGCCTAAAAGATGATTTTTAAATTTTGACTGAATCAATACCATATTCTTATAAATCAATTTATTATCTTTCATGAGGTTGTGTGGTTATTCTAGTGATAAAAGACGTAACTTGTTTAACTGATAAGTCATAAACTTGAATTTTATTTTTTTTCTCTGTCGTATAATTAAAATCTAACATTATTTCTTAACAATATCCAAAAAAAACAAATCTATAACCTCCATAGAACTTCAAAAGATAAAGTTATCCAATAAATAGATATTTCAGTTGCGTTCACAAAGACAATTCGAACTTTATTATTAAAAATAATAATAATTGACAACGTGCGTAATCAATCACTGCACAAATTAAAATGAATTTTTTTTTACCACACATAGGAAGGATGGAATGTGAAGAATTTAAAGATGTAAATCGCGGCCGGACGGGCTTGGAGATTCGCATACATCATGCGTGCATCATGATGATGTAATAGGGGGGGGGGGGGCGTGGGAAAGATATGGCGGGGTTGGAGGGGATGGCTGATGTATATGATCCCCACAACCCATAATGATGCTTGCCCGGCCCGGCCCAGCCCAGCCCAAGAGAACTACTCCATTAGAATATTTGTATGAAAATGTTTATTCTTCTTATTTACAACAAGTCACACCTCTCCTAAATCATTAACCATGGTGGTTTAGGAAAATCTCCACTTGGACATGGTGCGTGGCCACCAATATCTATTACTAATATCTTTCTTTCGATGGCGATTAAGCTATGTTTCAAGAATTTCACTGAGGGTTGTTGGACAGTGTTATATTGTTTTAATTGATTTAATGCTTATATTTATTTTTTTTTTAAATTAAATTTAAAATTTCAAAATTTAATTTTTTTAATCTAATCGTTATACTATTCCTGGAGGATCAAGTCTATTAACAATTTTTGCAATATAGTTACTACATCTTTCCCATTTTTATTAATTCCAACTTGGCTAAAGGAAAAGCTTACCATGCCTCTTGGACACCATCATGACCATTCCATGGTCGGATGCCTTTACTGTCCTCCTTTTTCCTTTTCAACATTCACTACCTTTTCGTATTTTTAATCGAATTAAAACACACATATCAGAATAAATATATATTTTATTAATATAAAATTAGAATACATAGAGTGAAAAATAAGACGATAAAGATGACCTAACATAGACGAAGTTCTTAAAATTAAATATATTTTTAATATTTTATATTTTCACTAACTCGTTTCTAAAATAATATTTGTGCAAGGTCCCTCGCATAAATATTTTCGAATCCACTAGTATTGAGTGGAACTGTGGAACTATGAAGGGTCGTTTTCGAAAATACATCCGAGGGTTTGGTGTCCATTGGTAGAAGTCATCCAAATTCTTTAAACTAGAAGTATGTAAACCATTCATTCCTTCTCATGATTTTATTCTCTTCTTTTCATGGGAATATGGATAGTGGGATTCTCTTTGAATTCCGACCCGCTTTCACTTTCTAACTATTCCAAAGCCTATATGCCTTTGATCATGCTGTTCTACTTATACCAGCCAGTGGTATTTTTTATTTATTTTTTATAAAAAAAAAAAAAAAAAAGTGTCCAATTTATTATATTATCTTTCCGCTTCATTCATTTTGCCTTTCCACTATGTGGATTTGTTTGGTAAATCTGGCCAAATTCGGTTTGTAGGTTAATAGAAAGTTTAAAATTGAATTAAAGTTGTAAATTTAATTTTTTAAATATATCAAATATAATTTTTTATTATTTATAAATATTGTATACATTGCTACGGAACAAGCAACATATATGCGCTTGTTTACTTGGTTGCTAAGAAGCCGAAAGAGTTGAAAGAACATGATTTCTAATCCTAATATTCCTATTTTCTTTCGGCTATTCTAAGTCTGAAATCTAATTAAAACTTATACTAGTACAAAGGTAGACTTGAATTAAGAGTTGATTATTGGGGTGTGTGTGTTTGTGTGTGAATTTGGCATATAATCTACGGGACACAATGTTTTATCGTAAATATTATTAATTTTACGGATAGTTTGTTATTTATATTTAGAGAAAAATGTATATATAATATGATGTATTCATATGTTATAGTACAAATCATATAATAAAACGATTGTCGTTTTATAAAATAATTAAAATAAAATAAACAAAAGAATGTTGTTTTTGTTAAAAATATTAATTTTATTAAATATATTTAATAAACTGAATAATCACAACACAATAATAAAGCATATATTGTTTAATTAAGAATTTCATCAAGATTAACAAGTCAACAAGCCAACCCTCTTGTAATCAGAATGGATGATCCTCAAAATAAACTGGAATTCAAACAGTCCAAACATGGCTGGCTATTCATCATCTATCCTACACAATCTTTTTTGCTTTGTCGTTGAGCCGTAAAAAGCTTACTTTTGGTTCTTCTTGTGGGACTCTCAAACCATCAAGTGGAAATGAGATTAATGAAATTGTCTCCAAATACTTTTACTTGGCATCAGATAATTTCGTCAACTGAAGCTAAGACCACTATTGGACTGGACTCGGGGGTTCTTTTGGTCAACTTAATCATGTTGTTTCTTTTGAGTGGGCTCCTACTTAGTCTTAGCAAGATTGTAATGGACCGGCCTTAAAAATGTGCTTTCCCATTTTCACTTGGTAAAGTAAATTTGGGGTATACGGTAGGGCAACTCTTATACTTCCCTCCTCCGTCACAACAATAATAATCAAATTATCTAATATACATAAATAAAAAAATAAGATTATTTTACAATACATAAAATTTATTTTTCTTTATAAAATTCTTTTTTGTTAAATATACATTACATAATTTTTAAAATCTTTGTATTAATTATATATTTGGAAATAAAAATAAAGTGATTTTTAATATTATTTTATTTTTTTTAAGGATAGAGAGAGTAATTAATTTCATCCTAAAGAAAATGATCATGTTATCATTTTAGTCCTTCTAGTCATAGGTTTTAGATTTT
>JAUMHB010009891.1:0-22683 GCA_032359685.1 Pittosporum tobira
AAATTTTAATTTTAATTTTTTAGAAATACAATAATAAAAATTATAAGTATCATATTTGTATAACCAAAGGAGTATAATATCTGCCTAGTAATTAATTTGAAAGTTGTCTCTTTTTTTTTTTCAAATTTTTTTTTTTTGATTAGTGAGAAAGAGATTATGTATATTGACATTAATCTCCTAAATCCGTCTGTAGACACACTATTGATGATTGTTATACTTACCCAAAAACGAAAGGAAAATTCAGTTTTAAAGAAGATTTTACATTATGCTGCATGGATATGTATCAAATTTATTAGTCACTTATATGTGGTCTCGCCACAAGTAGTTTATTTTGATTTCATCTGATGTAACCAAAAAAAAAATAATAATAATAATTTAATTGTTAAATCCACTATTTGTTTTTTTTTTTTTGCTAAAATAAATTATTCATCCAAATATACGGAACAACTAAACCGGCTTCAGCCCAAGCGAAAGATAAGAAGCCCAATCAGCTTTGAACTTTAAATTTCATAAAGCAAAAGCAAGCCCATTCCATTAGCGCACCTAAAATGATAAAAAGGAAAATTAAAAATTGGTTGTTTTACTTTCTCTCATCATCGACAGAATCCAGAAGCTGAGCTCAGTGGAATCACTCGGTGGTTCTGGGAATGAGCACAACAAAGAAGATCCTAGAAAGAGTGCACTCTGCGCGCAGGGGTGCTCAAGTGAGCGAAGAAGGCGACGACGACGACGACGAATCCAAAACCAGGAAGCACATTTCACTCCTCCCAATGAGGCTTACCAACTTTTTTACCCGAACCGGCACCGGAACCGGTGGTTTCGTCTGGCCTTTTCTCTTTGTCTCTCTTATTCTCATAGTAATCCTCTCTCTATTCGTTCAAACTCGCGATTTGGTTTGCGTCTCTTCCGTTTCCTCGTTTGATCTTAATTCACGATTGCGCTTCTTCGGATTGGACGGTCTCGAATCGGATTTTGGATCTCTCGGTGTTCCCTGGTGTAAGTGTGTTTATATATATCCTATAAATGAAGTAATATGACTTTAGTATATTAAATTTTGTAAATCTAGGTTTTATTAATCGGATCTGAGTTAATTTGTGCTTGCAAAATGCATGTTTTCGGTACTTTAGTGAAAGGAAATGGTGTGCAAGTTAACAAATGCTTTTGCCTTAATTTTTCTGTTCATTTCATGTTTGATTCTTTCAAAATGTTATTCTCAGAAAGTTGCCAAATCGTGTACAATTTCCCTAGCACTTAAGCATAATGCAAACTACTGATCTAGCAATAACAATATAAGCATTGATAAATGTTGAATTAACTACCTAAGCTGAATTGTTGTTTGTGTAACGCTGCAATTCTAATTCATAGTAAGTAGTAGTTGTGGGAGATGTAAACCTAATGTTTGCATATTTTCAATTGGTTTATATTTTATAATTTAAATTTCATTTTGGATCGTTGAATTGTTTTTTGTTGTTGTTGTTGTTGTTGTTGTTTATTTTTGTTTTTATTTTATTTATAAATAAATTATGAGAGTTATCAGAATATGCTGGTTCTCTTAGGATCTTACTTAAAGTGATGTATACTTTGAGTTCATTAAGTTGAGTCATCACTCATGAATTTCAGTAAGTTCTTACAGTGCATCCCATTTAATTGTTTTTCCTTCTCAAAAGGCAGATCGAAACATGGAAAAACAGTTGAATGGACATCCAAGGATTTACTCAAGGGTCTTGAAGAGTTCGTACCGATATATGAAACTCGGCCCATCAAGAACAACATGTATGGGATGGGTTTCGATCACAGCTTCGGGCTTTGGTTCATTGCACAATGGCTAAAACCAGACCTCATGATTGAGAGTGGTGCTTTCAAGGGGCATTCCACTTGGGTTTTGAGGCAAGCAAGGCCAGACACGCCAATTGTCTCACTTTCACCCCGCCATCCTGAGAAATACCTGAAGAAAGGACCTGCTTATGTTGATGGAAATTGCACATACTTTGCTGGGAAGGACTTTGTGGATTTTGGGAGCGTTCACTGGGGAAAAGTATTGAAGAAACATGGGATTACAGATGTAAGTCGGGTTCTTATCTTCTTTGATGACCACCAGAACGAATTGAAAAGGTAATCACCTGTATTGGGGAATAGAATTGAGGAAAGTTTTTAACGTCTTTCCAGTTTAGGTTTTTGCTTCACAAGAGTAACTAATAATAGTACTTTGTTTTTCAATTGACACTTTGATATGTAGATTAAAGCAGGCACTCAAATTTGGCTTCATGCATCTTGTTTTTGAGGACAACTATGATACCGGAACGGGAGACCATTATTCCCTTAGGCAAATATGTGACCAATTTTATATAAGAGGTGTGTACATGTTCATTTTATTGTTTAATCGTGTTGGGATATCAACGTACTATATATATACAACCGGAACCTGGCAAAAACAGAAGGCAATATAAGTTTAAGCTTCAAATCCTATCTTCAGTATGTAGACATGCATAAGTCGCATGTTATGCTACAATAGCTGCTGTAACCCTTAGTTGTAAGTGCATGTTTGACATTCTCATTTATTTGTGACCATTCGAATCTCTCAAGTCCATGCTTTCACGGTAGCTCGCTGTTTATTTTCCACTAAGCCTTGGATTGTTTGAGTGCTAACATATTTGTCCCCTTATGTTCGGGTAATGTTCTTGTGCTTAACTCAAGTTTATGTCTCCTCTTCTAGTTGACATGTTAGTTGTACCTCAATCATGCAAACCCTTGGACTCACAAACTATGTTGCCCCACTTTAACTTTATGAAGTTCATAACATCGTTGCTGTTTCTCTTTTCTATACCCCTTAAAACAGTATCTTGTACAGATAGTTAAATCGAAGTTTTGGCGTACTAAGTGCCATATTTACATTATAAACTAATGTTTTTCTGGTGTTAAGAATATCAATATATTATACTCATACTTGTTTCTTTTTAATCTAGTGGTTGATGTTTGCACTTCTAGGTCAGAAGCTGGCAAGTCTAAATTTAGATTCTTTCTTTCTTTTTTTTCTCTTTTTTTTTTTTTAAATTCCTATGAATATTGGATTTTAGAAACTTCGCGGTCACTCAGCATAGTGGACAATGAATCAGTTGATAAAAGCTTCATTATCTTGATTGGCCTGGCTAATCATGAAAAAGGGAAAAATACATAATCTGTAAAATTGAGTGGCAAACTTCAGGAAGAAAACAATTGAATAATATTATAATATTAGTAACAAGGAAATGATGAATTTCACATATTGAATGTGTTGTTATTATCTTTTGTGACAAGATCTTTTACATTTTCTGGGTACCGTTGATGGAAAACGTATGTTGTGGTTCCATGACATAGTAGTTACAAATGGTGGTAGTATGGTGTGTTGCTGTTGCCTTGGAACATTTACACTTATTTTTTTGATTTTGATGGTAATGTTTACTGGTGGAGATTATTTGATGCTTAACTTTGATGTAATGTTATTATATCCAGGAGGCGGCCATTGCTGCTTCAAAGATAGTGATGAAGCCAGGATAAGATCGAGAAGGAAGAAATTCTGGGAGAAGGCAGTGGATATAGAAGAACTATGTGGGCCAGGAGAAGCATGGTGGGGCGTGAAAGGGCAGATGCGGGACGACTTCAATCACAGTAATAAGAAAATATCGTACACACAACATTTTGAGAACAGCAGGTTTGTAGAATCGGTACTAGATGTTTATTGGGAGCTTCCCCCGGTGGCTGGGCCTTCACTCACACACCAATCAAGATATGACCCAGCCCGTGTGCCCAGTCCTATTGTTGAAGATGGCAGATTTGGTTTGTTCCAAAGGCTGGGCTTATCTAGACTGGAAAGTTCCGTGTTTAATGGATATACTCAAATGGTTTATCTTCAGATATCTGGACGAGAATTTTGAACCTGTCTGTGGAATGCATCAAGGTTGCCAGACTGTTCTGTCAAATATTAGTTGTGTCCGTTCCTCACGTGTTCTGTCAAAATCTGATGTTAAATGAATTTAGGTTGCCAGAGATTAATTTTGGTTCTGTCAATATTATTTCTGCTCCTTTCTCGTATTTGTAGTGGTGACATCCGCTGTTGAATGAATTTAGGTTGCCAAAAATTAAATTCGGTTCTCTCAATATAATTTCTGCTCCTTGTATTTGTTGTAGCTGTCGAAATCTGCTGTTGATGAATTTAGGTTGCATAGCTGCGTTGTTTCCGATCATTTTTGTATCAATTTATTTTAAAACAACTTAAAATTTGTATACCTGCTTAAATAAGCTACAAACTTTTAAAAAAAACTTATTGACCAATATTTTTACGTAAGTTGGACACATTATTATACTTAGCTCACAGTATATGTCTAATAATTTTAAAATAATTTATTTTAAAAAATAAATTAACCAATGAAATGATCAAATGCATTAGACATGATGTGTTCCTTCTTATGTTGACTTTCAAAAATACTTGTGTCAACAGACTCTCATAATCGGTCTAACAAAGACTGATCGCAATCATGTGACCAAAGAGAATTGTCATAGGAGTAAAATTAGCAGGAAAGCATGCAATTTACAATAAGCTAGCATTCCACATTCAGCAGACGAAATAAAAATGCAAACATCTGGATGTCTGCACTTAAGTCTTCTACCTACAGCCATTCATGAAATACTACATACTCTGAAATATAATGATATAAAATATTCTCAAACACCATGCATACACAAAACTCTTGGACGATTCATGAGATCCCTATTTCTTTGGTTTTATCGGTTCCTGTACTTCTCCATGGCCCTCGGAGCTGCAAGCAACACAGTTTACCTAGTTATTTCAAGCCCACAACATAGAACAATAAATCTTTTAAAAAAATGATTTGGATAAATCTTGATGATTTGACACGGTGGAGAATAGGAGGTTTTTTTGCTAAAAGAAATTCATATTTTTCGCATGTGAGAATTAATCACATACTAGGTCTCAGCACCGGACCATACCTAGACCAATTGCCTCTGAGCCTTTCATGATCCTTAGTCTCTTGCACGAGCCCGTGAACATGCTACATGAACAAAGACACGATAGAATAAGAGATAATCATATAAATAAGCAGCTAATTCACAAGAACAAATCAAAATGTTCAGATGGAGTTGGTCATTATTTCAAAAATAATAGTAACTCCAACTTGAATTTAGATACTATATAATTGAATTGATAATTTATCAAATACTTCTGCACAACCGACAACAAGAAACTTGTAATTGTAGTCTGCTTTACTGGTATCCTAAATGACATGATTTCTCTACGAATTTTAACTGATCCCATTTTCTTCCCCAGTTTCAAGGCATAGCCAATAAAAATAATTTTGTGAAGAAGAGAGCAAAGGTAATTAGAAGTAGAACTTACTCCCAAGGAACATCACCAACAAGCATCCAATCACTATCCTTGTCTTCGTATGTTAACACATATTCAGAGCCATGGACAAGATCCATCAAGTGACTCGCACTAAGACCCTCCTGTGCTGGAAGTCCATTTGAGGTGCATTGACCTGAGTCAAGGTCATTCATAATTCAAGTCAACCCTCACTGAGATATGCTACGAAAATTAATATAATTATAAGTACTTATATTATTTTTGCCTGACAGTTGTATAACTCGGGGAAAAAGTAAATCTAATCAGTGAGTAGTAAGGGCGTTAAACGAGCCAAGCTTATCAAGCTCAAGCTTTGCTTGTTTAGGTAAACAAATTTTTTTACTGAGCTCGACTCATTCAACTAAACAAGCTTTTTATTGAGCTTTTAACGAGCCAAGCATTTTCATTAATAATCATAAATATTTAATGTTATCAAACTTCTCAATGAGCCGAGCTTTAATGAGCCAAGCCCGAATTTGGCTCGTTAAACCAAATGAACTTTTTTAATGATCTCGAGCTTTAAACGCGCCCTGGGTTCGTTTAACACCCCTGGTAAGTAGATACGATACTAGATACAAACATCCTTATTTTTCCAAATACTTTTGGATCAGAAAATGATGTATTCCTATTAGAGAGATCGAGCGAGAGATTGAGAGAGAAGATACAACATACCAATGGTAAAGCAACTGAACATTTTCTCAAGAGCTGATGAAAGTTCAACATAATTGTTGTAGGTTTTAAGGTCAATCTTTCTTAGGTATGGAGCACCATCCATGCTAACCTTAACATAAAGGCACCCTGAACTTGAATTTCCTTCGATCATCACATCAGTGTTCTTTGATAAATTGGTGGCCAGGGTGTTCTTCCGGAAAGATCTAACTGGTGGCCATCCAACTACCTGAGCCCTGTTACAGAAGCATCGCATGAGCTTGCTTGTAGATGCATACTTCGGGAGACAAACGATTTCTCAAGATATAAAGTGAAGTGAAAATAACATGCAGATAACTTCAGAAAGATAATTACTGAGCCAATATGGCAGCTTTGAACGACCTCTTTATTTAAACACACTATTCTTGAAGGCTTTTTTATAAAGGAAACTTGATTCTTTTTAAAATAAGGAAACTTGATTCTAATTAATCACCAACGACTGTAATTGGTAACCTATGGACACCTCACGTGATCAAGAATTCAATGTATTACATGCATCAAGAAACTGGACACATGGATGGAGGCTAAAGCGGCATAGCATGTGACTCATGGCACAGTACATGGTTTACTTTGAATTTAGCAAATACATGTTGGTAATTGACATATGCAAATTTAAAGGCCTATCGTCTACAGTCCTGGTTTTGGCCGAAAATAAATTCCGACATCAACTAAATCCATTAGCTGAACACTATATTTCAAGAAAGATTATCTTCTACTTGAATTGAGAGAGCACAATTCCATGTACCAAAAAAAAAAAGAAAAGAAGAGAGCACAATTCCAAAACATAGATATCCATAAAACCAAATAACAAACAAGAAAACAAGCATATGGACAAAAAATAAACTTTATCCTCAAAGCAACAAAGCAGAATAATCAATAATGGGAAGGGAGTAAACACTGTTGTAATAAACTCTCCAGCTAGACCAAAATTCATAACTTAAATTTACGAAACTAGAAAGTGCAAAATATTATATAGGATTTAAAAATCGGAATTAAAGAAAAGGGGGAAAAACTTGCTTCGAGGCTGGAGCATTAACATGTTCATTTGCTGTAGAGGTTTTCTTCTCTTCGACAGCCTTTGAAGGAGAAAGAACGCCACCCTCTTTCTTAGAAAACTGCAAACAGGATTTCTGGCTGTTATTATTCTCCAAACTACCGTTTCCACCTGTGGGTGAAAACAAAACCGAACCTTTGGCCAAATCAATCTCAGATCCACCATTTACAGAAAGAACCCATTTGCCAGACCCATCAATGGCATCAGAAAATCCCCTCTTGGCCCCGGAGACAAAGTTCTTCAAAGGGCTAAGAGAGACCCCAGGTCCAACCTTTCTTTCAGGAGACTCGGAACCAGGCAGCCCAAGTCTGAGCTCAGTCTCCTTGAGGTTGAGAACACTGTTGTTATTATTTGAGACAGTAGAAGTCTCTGATAAGCCTATGTAATCATGCTCCATTGGAGACATCAAAATTCAAGAGTAGCAGAAGCTCAGAAGAACACAGGTTCAAGCGTCAAACACAGAGATTGAATAGGAGGGTGGGTCTGTCTTTATGGGATGAATACCCTAAAAAAAGGTGGTTTTGTTGATGCACAAAAGGAGCTTCTTTGTCTTTTTGCCTTTTCTTTTGCTCCTAATTTTTAGTAATTCTTTTATTCTATTTATATTATAATATTTATTTTTTTATATTTTATTTTATTATAATATATTTAATTTAAAAATTTTAATAATATTAATTATTTAAATTATTTTTACTTTATTAAATATGATTAATTATTTCAATCATTATTATCTTATTTTAAATTATTATATTAATATTATATTTTCTCACTTTAAATATCAAATAAATTTTTTAAATTACACACAAAATTAAAATATTACGAATTACTTGAGACGAATGGAGTATTAAATAACTCCAAAATACTGTAACTGCAATAATAGCATAAACAGTTTTGGTTACATTTTAGATAATTGGAAGAAAAAAAATATTAGTTTTTTCTTTTCTTTTTTTTTAAAGCAAGAAAAGGAGTAGAAAGCTACATTAATGGGACCAAATTCACAAGAGGGAACCTTCGTAAGGTCATCATATCTATATACTGATAAATTAAGACAAACTAATGCATTTATTGTAAACTTACTACTACATTTAAATCAAGTTTCATCATTTGAAATAAAGAGAATATTTCCATTAATGCATATAAATAGATACGTTAACGCCTAAAGTGATATTTACTGCAATTTGCCATAAATAATAAATTTGTGTTAGTTCATCGAAAAAGGTTGGTATCTTTTTCTTTTCCCTCCATAAAACAAGAAGGAAGGTTGTTGGTGTATATAAATTTTTTATTTTTTAGTTTTTATTGGGCTATGTTTGTTCGAGTGAATTAAATAAAAAATTAAATTATTTATTTTCTAAAAGGTTTGATCCCGTGTGTTTGTATACCGATTGTTACAAGTGATTGTTAATCTTGGGATTATATAATAACATGTAATGGAGTATTATTTAATACCTTCCAAACCAACTGGTATGATATATTCCTTTTAGGATTATTATAACTAGACAATAATTTTTATTTATTTTTTCATATATGAAGATTGTGTTTTTTTTTTATCCAATCATTTAATTAATCGATGATATATTTAAGCAAACCCAATAAATAATTAATTTGATTTATTTCGTCTTTAGTTTTCTCTAAAACAAATAAGAGATTATTTCTTTATAATTTACTACATATTTATAAAATTAATAATACAAAGATTATAATCGCATCCCTCAAAATACATTTTGCAAACAAACATCATTTTATTGTTTTATATAATTTTAACACATTACTAATCCAAAAACATTTTAAAGTTTTTAACATGTGGGATCCAAAGAGCAAGTGTGCGTTTACACAAAGGGCCCCAACTTTCACGGTGAGTTGTTGACGGTACGTTTTGTCACCTTTTTCAACCGGACACCACGCACGGGCGCTGAGAATCCCGGCAAACCTTTTTAAGATACTAATGTTATTATTCGTTTACTCCGGTCTACTTTGGTCAAACCATGCTAACGTACGCAGCATGGCCTCTAACATGCATCCGGCGTAAATTAGAGACGGTGAAAATCTCAAGACGCATTAAATGATTCTGGAAATCTCAGGTCATAACACAAAAATAATTTACGTGTTCAGATCTGCCATTTGTCGCTTGTTTATATTTTATTTATATAATTTATTAAATTTAAAATAATATTTATTTAATATTCGTTTAATTTATGAATTTAGTAGAAATGGTTTTAAATGTTTGAAATAATATTATTAAAAAAAAAAGACAATTTTATAAGATTTAAATAATTAATTAATGGTTAAAATATATTAATATTTAATTTATTAATATTTTAAATAAAATTTGAGTCAAAATTTTAATCAAACGAACTAAAATGAGTCTTCGATTTTATACATACAACTCTAATACTATATTTGTGATTACAGAATATGATGGAAAAAAAATATTTAAAAAATTAAAATTTATGTTATTTATGAATTTTCATATAATAAAAAATAAAATAAAATAATATAAAACGGATGGAGAGTATCAAAACTCACAAACATATAATAATGTAAGAAAGGAACTGACATAAAAGAAAGACGGATGAGAGAAGACGGCAGTCAGACCGGTGTCTCGGTTGAGGTTGTAATCAATGTCTGATTTGGACTAAAAAAAGAAAATAAAATTACTGTATTGTGTTATTTTTTACTACTTACTTTTTACTTTTGTTTACCACGCCTGTATCTGTGGTAATAATTGTGCAAAATCCAAAAAGTAAACCAGCGTGCAGATGAATCAAGCCAAGAGATACGACCACGTCATTATATATATTTGGTTGTTAGGGAACAAAACGGCGTTTGGTTGTTCAGTAGACAAATTAAGCAGCCATGATTACATATACATCCCAACTTTTTCTTTTACAGTTACCATTCAGTCTAAGTTAAATTTTCTCATTACACTCAAGTCTCATATTTTACCATTATTTTCAAATAAGTTCATGGTCCAATATAATTACCACTTCATTTGATTTCTTTCCTAATAAATATCACATAAAGGATAGTTTTGGTACAGTTATTCAATTTAATTTAATTTAATTTATTAAATATTTAGTTTTGGATCATGCTTTTTGTCTTAATTGACTTGATTGTTAGGACCACTCAATTATGAATCTGAGTAGACCTTATTTTGTAACATAAATAACGATGTATAATTATTTGAAAAACTCTCTTACATACATTTAATTCTCTCATTGTATATATAAAATTTTAATCTAATAGTTAAAATTTAAGTCACGAGAGTTTTTTTTTTATTGAGTTTGTCTCTCTTATTCGGTGAAATTTTTAGCTAATTATTATTAATGAATAATGATATTTGGTGTGAGATTTGAGTTTTGATTGATTTTATAGTAATACATTTGTAAACATGATGGAACAGACCATTGTCAGCACCCACTTAATAAAATAAAATAATTCATCATGTAATATTCCATGGCGACAAAAGAAATTTTATTTATATAACAATATTTTGCTAAAAAAATAATTTTATTTTTATTACTAATAGTATGTAATTACACGAGATCTTAAACTTTATCCCTATATATAACTCTATAATCATGTTAGCAGTACAACTATCAATACTACATCCATTCTAGAATAAACACGAAGTAATTAATACTGTCTTCATTCTCAAATTATAGATGATAATTTATTTTTTTTATGTGTTTCATTATTAGATATTTCCTCCGTTTAAAAAATAAAAAAAAATATGATTTTTTTGGTTATAAAATGAAATACTAAACATATAAATCAAGAAAATTACGTGGTGTATATTTACACCTTGTTTGTGAGTTGTAGGCGCAATGGAAAATTAAAAAAAAAAAAAATAGTGTAAAATTATCATTTTATATTGTTTGTGAGTTTGTCACATAAAAGAAAAAGAAAAGAAAAGAGAGAAAAAATATACAGTTTTCTTTGAAAACTTTTCTATCCAAATTTGGCCATATTTGCCAAGAAAAGTAGTTGTCCAATTTTAGTTTTTTGTTATACCTAAAATACTTTTCTTTTCTTAATAGCACAAAATTTAAATTACCTCACATCCTCCCAACCATGTTTTCAATAATAAATTCATTACTAAAAGGTATTTTATTTTATTTTATTTTCAACTCACAAATACAAGAAAAAAATATTATTCACTTTTCTGTTACAAACTCACAAACACAAGAAAAAAAATGTTATTCACTTTTCTGTTACAAACTCACAAACACAAAAAAAAAAGAAAATTTATAATTTTTTTGTCATTTTTTTCACCTCAAAACTTATAAACGGGGCATTAAAGAAGAAAGTTTTATGAGGATAAATAAATTTTATGTAACGTGAAATGATTATCTCACCTTAAAAGTATTGTTTATTAATTTGCGTATATTATATGATTTGGTATTTTTTTAGACAGATATAATACATGTTCCATTTTTAGTATCATATTGAAATAATTTGTATTTATTATAAATATAAATAAAAATTTTACTATATTTATAAAAATTATTTTAAAGTAAAAATTATAATTAAATATTTATTTTTTAAAATTATTATTTTCTTAAGATATGTCTAATTTAATTATAATCTTAAGATAGACAAGCTCTAAATTAATGTCAATTAAATGTAACGGGGAATTTTTGCACGTTTAACTTAAAAAATGAAAGATATGTGCTTATTTGTGCCTGAAATGATATGGATAAGAAATTTACGGTGTCCGACATGTTAGCCACCATTGCTACAGTAAAAACACAAGTAGTTTTGTTTCTCTTTACTTTATTCCATTCAAAAACGTGGCAACACCAAAGGGTCCTTCGTCCAACGGCAGCAATAGTCTCTCTCAAGTTAAGAAGATAGAATTTAAGTCCGTTAATAATATCCGTTGATACATTTAAAAATATTAAATAAATTTTTAGACGACTAATTATTAGTATTAGTGTTAGTTCATTCATGTACCAAAAAAAAAAAAAAGTGGCAACAACATTGAACGGCACCTTTGCCTTGAAAATTAATACTGTTTGTGTTTCAAAATTATTTATATTTAAAAAATAACAATTTTGAAAAATAATATATTATTTTTTATGATATTGTAATTTTTTATATTTATATTAAATAAATAAAATAAAGATAATTATGTTATGATATTAAAATAACATCTTAATTTTAATTTTAAAGCGGGTAGTATATGGCCCTCCATCAAACATATCCATATAAGATGCTGATTAAATGCTTCTCCCACTCTCTGGGGATAAGGATGCACTGAAGTTGATCGATGTTTACATGCATTAACTTCCAATTATTTTGATTTAATTCCATAAATAGGGAGCCTAACTTAATCACTCAAATTAATTACAGGCCCAAATTAAAGATGGTCCGTCTGATGACACTCATTGAAGATGCATGTTATGAATTATTGGAGGAGGGCCAAACTCCACCAGTGGGATCCATTATTAATCTCAATAATGTCTGCATTTTTCGGGTCATTAAATTTTGTCTGAGTCTGTCTAGCATAATTCGGCCAAGAAATTGATATTAAACCTACTGCCCTAGTCAATTTATATGACCAGATAATAAATGTACAGTCAAAGTTACCAAGCTTTCTTAGAAAGCAACAGAGATCATCTTTACATCGACACACTGAGCTAATTTTCTCTTAGTACAAGTCGAAGCAAACATTGTTCCTCCATCCTGCAGAAATCCACCGTTCTACAAAATAAATTATATTTTTATTCGTAAAGATTATTTCTTAAAATTTTAAAATTTAAAATTTATATAAATTTATATAATTTTACTTAATAATAGTGTGATTATTATAAATTATTCCAATAGTTTATTGAACCACATTAATGGTATAGAATATTAATATTAATATTATAATATTTATGATATTAATATTTTAATATTTATAATATTATAATTAATTAATTTTCATCTTAAAATAAAATAAGGTTACTTGGTCACGAGTAAACTTGGTCCTCAAATTAAGTATGCTTATATAAAGTCTCATATGTATTCTATAATTCTCAAATTATATTAATGTAATTTTATTTTTATATTATTTAATAATATATAATTTTCTCTTATGTTTTGTTTATTATTTATATTTTTATAAAAACTTTAATAATTAATTTCAAATTTAAAAAGAAATTCACTATCTGGCTGTCACATTCAATGTGGGTGATATGGTAGCATGTGATTTACCCAATTCCTGTGCCCGATATTCTATTCAGTATTATCGATCTGCACTATTTGTATGGTAATGATTAAGATCTTGAAAGTGCGCATTTATCTTTTATTGTACGTTTTTATTCTTAAATTTTTTCATTCAAAATTAAAATAACGAGTGAATGAGAAATGAATGTTTATTATTTTTTTAAAAAGTGAGATTCATTAATTTCATTTATTTTCTTATTTTCGACTTAAATTATAAAATTAAATAATTATTTTATTTTAATCACTGTTCAATTTTAATGTAAAATTTTATTTTATTATTTTTTTATAATAAATAAAAGCTAAACGCAACATTTGTGTATCAACTAATGGATCACTCACACATATATATGAATATAAGAAGCCGCTAGGAAGTTCTAACATGGCCACTCGGCTTGACTAAATATGTACTCCATATTCTCTTTATATATATATATATATATATATATATAAAGTGAAGATGTGGGTAGGTTCGGACTGTTACTCTGTAAGGAAAACTCGGGTCCATTTCGGGTGGACTAAATGCAAGAATGCTCAAACTGGAAAGTTGGTTTACTTGGGAATCTTTTTTAAGTTGAAACAAGTAATGATTTCCGGAGGCGGGAGAGTGGATGAATACCTAACATGTGTGGGATTGACCGAAAGTCAATTTTTAGAATATTGGAAAAATGAGCTGCTAACTCACCTTGGAGATTCGGCTTTTGATTGTGACACAAGTGCTTGGTACTCCATTTAACGTAAGATAAGAATTTCCAAGGATTTTGTACAAAAAAAAAAAAATGTTTATAAGTAATTAGCATTGTATATCGTGGCCTAAAATTTTCATTTCCATAATTCTACTTCCCTATTCTATAAATGTATAAAGCATCTCAAGCTAAATATTTGAAAACATCATGCAAATGAATAGTTGAAAATGACACTATCAGTGAAATATACTCACAAATACTTATTAATATCCGAATCAAGTTGAGCAGTGAGTTGTTTTATATTCAACTCGTGTAGAGTTTATCAAGCACGCTATATAATTTATTTTGTGATCGTTTAACTAATGCGTTGAGTTTGAACTTTTCAAGTGAATATCAAATATTAATAATAATAAAAAAATAATTTAATAAGATCCGAGTCATCGATCTAACTTTACTCACCGCACATTGGTTCCATGAAAAGTCACAAAAGATACTCCATAAGGATATTATCGATCATTTTTATTTTTGTTGATATAACACTTTCTTTGTGAAAAATGTGGAGAATTGCTTTTCCAACAAATCAAACAGAGGCCATTGACGTGCTTGCATTAACTGGTCAGACAGGGACATTATTGTTTCTTCTTGTTAATGGGCTTCATATCAAGCCCAACAAGGTAAGTAAACTTCCTTTTCCTTTTCCTTTTCCTGTTACTATAGAGGCTTGGTCTATAGGCAGTTTTCAAGTATTACTAGCAGCAAACTTTTACATTTATAGAAACATGTGCCGGTGATTTAACCACCGAAATTCTATTAAAACTTTTACAAACAAAATAGAAGCATAAACTTATAAAACTATCGAGAGTTGCACCCTATATACTCTATCCCTCCCATAATAATTGTAATATATTTTTTTAATTTTATATGACACAAATTTTAAGATATATAAAAATTATATTAAAATATATATATATATATATTTTTTTTCCTTTAAGTATATTCATATGTCATATTTTTAGTTATAATTAAAATATTATTTTCATTAAAATTCATGTCAAATTCCTGTCAATAGACAATTGCAATTATTATAAAACGAAAGGAACATAAGGAGCAACTTTTTTTTTAGTGTATATGTGTGTGTGTGTGTGTCTATATATATTCTAAGTATATTTTATCGCACGTTCATGAAAAATTTTGCTGTAAATAAAATTTCAAGTTGCTCGGGTCCATTTCGAGTGGACCATTTTTTACCAAATTGTCAATATGTCCGAGTGGTTAAGGAGAGAAGACTAGAAATCTGCTGGGCTTGCCTGCGTAGGTCTGCTGTCGACGTATTTAACTTCTTTTCAGAAATCTTTTTCACCAGAACGCGACGTAAAAAAAAGAAAGATGATATGTTATCATTTTATATTTTTTCAATTTCTTTAAATTTTGTTTATAAGTTTGGATAAAAAAAAATAACATAAAATTAATTAAAACAATAAATATTATAAATAAATAATATATTTATGGAAACTAGTGTTCTCCCAATTCCCAAACATAGAAACATAATATTGGTGATTAGTTGGAGTCTAATTAATATAATATTTTATTTATTTGATTAGTCATAATATAATGTGATAAATTATTACATTCAGAATAGTATTATAAGTTATTTTATGATTTTTATAATATTTTTTATTAGATGAATTAGTCTGATACGGTCGTAATGTAATAATTAATAAAAAAATAAGACAGTTAAGATTAAAATTGATGTGACAATTTTAATTTTAAACTTTATTTTATAAATTACAATATATAAATATTTAATGAATTAAATATAATTTAAAATATAATATGATAATTTATTTATTTTACATTAATAGCACATAAAACTAAATAAAATAAATTAAAATAATCTGTTAACATTATGTTACTGTGTAATTTTACTATGTATGTAAATTACTGTATCATCAAAATTTTATTTCGTGAAGCAAACCCACGGATTTACCGCTGTCTACTGGTCAAAGGCCTAGCGGAAAAGCAATCCAAGCCATTCACGGCACAAGAAATTCCTCAATTAAATAATTTTTTATGAAAAAACTTAACATGGACCTAAAAGAGGAGTCCAAATCGCTGCCTCAATTTAATTAATGTATATAAAACTTATAACTAATTTTTATAATTAAAAAATTAAATATAATAAAATTGTTGAATTAAATTTAGGATAACAAATGAAGGAACCACAAATTTGGACCTCCTAATTAGTTTTATAGTTTATTGAAACAAGAACCGAATCTTCACACGATGAATCTTTATTTTATCTTTCTAATTGAAAAAGTTGTCTTTTTCTCTTTTTTTTTTTTTTTTTTTTTGAATTTCAGGATATTAAATCTTATTTGTAATACTCATATTAATTATTATAATATTTAATAATTATTTAAAAATTAATTAATCCGTAAAAGTATCCTTTTGAAAATATTGGAATTTAATGTTCTAACTTGCGCCAATTTTAGAACACTTGTTTCAAGAATAAAAATATCTTTTCTTTGGTAGTAAAACAAAAACAAATCAAAGCGGTACCATGTGTTTCTCTCTCTCTCTCTCTCTCTTTTTTTTTTTTTAAGTTGTTTTTGTCTGTGTTCTACCGTACATCTTGAGCATTCACGGTGTCGTTAGCAACCGTACTCCGCGGGCAAAACACACAGAGAGAGTTGAAGTCCGCAGGTGCATCGGGCATCCATAGTGCTTCTCCCTCTAAAGAGCCCACCCAGTAATTATTATCAATCAAATACAAGAATCAGATGGTGGGAGAAACCCTACCTTCCTCATCACCGTCTTCATCTAGCAGTAGCAATAATCCACCACCACCATCAGAAGACGATTGGGTTAATGCATACCGATTATTACTTCCTCACTGGCAACAGTCCTCCGCCCCCCTCCCTCACCAGGTTTCTATCCTTTCAATCCCTAACTCCATGTTATCCTTTTTCTTCATTTCTTAGTTTTTATTGTATATGTTAATTCAGCTCTAAACAGGTATGATCAATTGTTTTCAATTATTTTATTTATTATTTATTCTGATAGAAGAAAATGAAATCAACTGTTCTTGGCAGAATGTTACTGGAAATCTGAATGTGTAATGAAGGTTGTAACTTTGAACTCGTAAAATTATAGTAATGCATTCCTCGCTTACTTGAAAAATAATTCAGTTGCGTGCTGTAAATTTGTGGCCATACATATGTTGTTGATATAAGTTAAGAGAGAATACTAATTGTTCATTGGGGAACTTCATGTACAGGGTTTAAGTGGGATTACATCCAAGAAGCTACTCCCACTTAATTAGTTATGCAACTTAGGCCTTTCTGATATCCAAAGGGAAAAAAGAGATTTATTTTTAGCTTTTCTGCCCTGTAACTAAATTGTTGCTCTTGGTGGATTTTTACAGTCGGCTATCCCAATTGCGATATCTAGAGTTAATCAGGTTGATGCTGGGAGACTGGACATTGAAATGTCAGCCATGTTGAAAGAACAGTTGGTTAAGGTTTTCTCTTTAATGAAGGTACATGATTCAATCGCAATTGGTTATCAATTAGAGGAAGCACTAGTTTAGCAAATGTGTCTTCTTTGTGGTTGGCATTTGATTTGTTTCCCCTCATTTCTTTGGGATTAGCCAGGAATGTTGTTCCATTACGAACCAGAACTTGACGCTTTCCTCGAGTTTCTCATATGGAGATTCTCTATATGGGTTGATAAACCTACTCCTGGAAATGCTCTCATGAATTTGAGATATAGAGATGAACGTGCCATGGAAGCGAGAGTAAAAGGTAAGAAGTTGTTAAGACTCCCTCTGTTGCAAGATATAAGAGGAAAATGAGTCTTTTAACACACTTTCACTCCAAATTTGATTATTTTTGCACTGGTCCTTTTTTCTCCACTATCTCTTTAAAATCTATCCAAACTTATCAAGTCAAACCTCAAAACGTTATATTTTATAATTTTCTAGACAATGTTAATCCAAAAATGCTCAAAAATGAATTTAAACAAAAACCCATATGGATAATTTGTATTTAGTGAGTTGTAGCAATTTTTGACTCAAATGTATTGAGTATTTTTCTTATTAGTTAATATTAATAACTTTTTAGCAAAGTACTCTTATAATTTGGAACGGAGGAATTATGTCCTTATTCTGGTGGACAGCTGGTAGTTATAAACTTATAAGATGCTTTGGCCGTTTTTCTTAGTTCGATTAAGATTAGTTCACAATTTTATATGGAAAGAGCTGAGTGGGGGAACAGGGAATTTAATTTATTGCCTAATCTTGCGGGCAAAACTAAGAGCAACCAAAAGTGAGATTTATTTGGTTACTGAAATGGTTGTAGTTTGTTAAAACATCAATTTGTACCAGTTTCCTATATGATGCATGTTCTAAGCTGTACACTGTCAATGTTTTCATGTCATCCTCCAGTCAGAACGGGTTTGGAGGGACCTGGGCTCACTTTTGCTCAGAAGATATGGTACTGCATTGCCACTGTTGGTGGCCAATATATCTGGGCCCGTCTACAATCATTTTCTGCTTTTCGAAGATGGGGTGATTCTGAGCAGGCATGTCTTTTTTATTTTTTTATTGAGGCACAATCTAATGTGTCTCTCCCTCTCTTCGTAAGAGATTTTCTTTACTTTTGTTGGTCTATTTTCAGAGGTCAATGGCACGCCGAGCATGGTTCTTTATACAACGTATAGAAGCATTCTACAAAGCTGCAGCTTTTAGCAACCTACTCGTATTTATTTACACAGGAAGGTATGCTAATTAGCACCAATAATTTCCTTTAGATTATTCTTTGAATGCATAATATCAATAATACTGTTACCATGAATAGACAGTAATTCTTTTGTGACGCAGGTATAGGAATCTTATCGAGAGAGCAGTGCAAGCAAGACTTGTCTACGGGAGCCCTCACATGAATCGAGCTGTTAGTTTCGAGTACATGAATCGACAGTTGGTGTGGAATGAATTCTCTGTAAGTTTTTATTTATTATTTTCCATTTACCTGTAAGTTGTTGGGGAAGTTAATAAGCATGAGTTGCAGGTCTGCTGTCTACAGGCCCTCTTATTTGTTTACTGAAGTAGTTTCCTACACTTAATGTTGGATACTTTATCTTCTAATTGGTGAATAAAATTTCCTTTGTCCAGTATTATTCTCGTTGTATATCAATAGTGTTAGTAGATTATTTAGCATATAAGTAATATTCATATTTACAAGTAGCTTTTTGTGCGTTTAAGAATTGTGAACCCTAGGACGGTGTTGATAGAACTGTACTCTTGGCTCTTGTTGATGTGCAGGAAATGTTGTTGTTGCTTCTTCCTCTTCTGAATTCATCATCCATTAAGAACTTTCTCCTTCCATTCGCAAAAGATAAATCTTCAACATCTGCAGACGATGAATCTTTATGCCCCATCTGTCAGGCCAATCCAACGATACCCTTTTTAGCTCTTCCTTGTCAGCACAGGTAAACCTACTCCTTTGACTTCATATTGGATACTTCTTATTTAAGAAATGTGTTTTAGCATTGGATTTCACTGGTAATACTGTAGGCCATTCCGAAAAATGAGACGTGCAGTCCAACCATTCTGTTTGTAAACTTTCCAAGTACTCTTTCTGGTTATAGATTGGACACGTAAACTTGATGTAACTTAGACTGGTTGCAGGTACTGTTACTACTGTCTTCGAACACGGTGCTCTGCAGCCCCATCATTCCGGTGCTCCAGATGCAATGAACCAGTTAATGCTATGCAACGTCATGGTGGATTCGTTGACGTTGTCACTCAAAAACAATGATAATTCAAAATAGGAAATTGAAATCATCAAAAAAAATAAAAAATAAAAATGCAAGTTCAATCTATAAGATGTATAAAAAGAGCCTGAAGCTGGCAAAATTTATTTAATTGAGGAATCAAGATTCGGTGAAAAAGCATAAATTCCACTTTACTAAGTGGCCTCATTCTTTAGAATTTTATAGATGCCCAGGGTTGTTATTATATCAATTGCCAGCTTGTTTAACTTGTATGTATTTTCCTTTTCAGTGTTAAATGTATATGGAGCCTAACTCGGCTCTTACAATTTATAAAAGTCAAAGTTGATTTCTTTATTTAATTAGAGGAAATAAGAAAGGTGATCGCTTTTTAGGCCAGTGTCTCTGAATGGTCGATCTTTGCTGGGGTGTAATCTTGCAGCAAAATTGAAGTAGGCTGATGGTATTTCTTTGGAAGATACCTGTGATATCTACAGTTACTAAACGTTTGTCAATGATGGTGATTTTCCATTTAAGATTGGCTCGTGAGTATGATTGAAGGGTGTGGTTACATTTATACCCGTGCTAGTAGTTATTACGATTGTTTTAGTTAGCAGCAGTGTGCAACAGATTAGTTGGGTGGATGCACGCGCCAAAAACGCAATTATGTTGTTTTTAGCACTAATTAAATCCTCCTTTTGTCTTACTTTTTTTTTTATGAAAGCTGCTTTGTACGGTATTTCCTCCTCCTTTTTTCTCCCCCGTTAATCATGAAGTGGATTGTACGGACAAATTATTCGCCTTCTTGTCTAGGTTAAGTTAATACTTGTACGTCTCTCTTCTGACCATAGTACTAAGTAGTTTTTGAGTATTTCTCGTCTCCTTTTAGAATTTTATTTATTATTTTATTTCTCCCATAAAATGATGCACTTTTTTGCATGATGAAAGAACTCACTATTGGTGCGCGGATCGATTCACTTAGTACTGTTTCCGTCTCAAGTAATTCACAACACTTTAATTTTATGCAGAGTTTAAAAAATATATTTGATATTATAATTTTAAATATGAGAATAATGATTAATATTATTATTTAAATAATAAAATAACAAAGCAATAATAGTTAAAGTGATGGAGTATAGTGTTAATATAATAATTTAAAATAAAATAATAGTGATTGAAGTGGTGAGTTATATTTGATAAAATAATAGTAATTTAAATAATTAATATTATTAAAAATTTTAAATTAAGTATGTTATAATAATATAAAATATTTTTAAAAAATAAATATTATAATATAAATAAAACAAAAAAAATATTTTATTTACTTCTGAATTGTGTAACAGGCAGAGAGTCGTTGAATTGAATGAAATGAAGAGACTGGCATACCGTATTGGTTTCCACTTCCACCTTTATTTGTACTCAGTTGAATGGACGGACGAGGGTGACATGACAGTGAAGAACATTATTAATATATTTAAAAGTCAGAAAGGGGGGAGTGGAGGACGGGGTCAGAATTAGTCAATGGATAGTCTATTTATTTGTTTCTTATTTCAACTTTTTTGCTATCCGGTTCTGTTGGCCTCTTATGGATTTATGAGTAATTATTTTATTTTAAAATTTAAAATTATATGAAATTTTAATATTATATTATATTATTTTATTTTTTATTAAATATTATATTTATTATAAATTAAGAAGCATTATTAAGTATTAATTATTATGTTTATTGATTTGAATTTATTGAATGTTGTAATTTTATAAATTGTATCTAATTTTAAAAATCCTTATCGTATAATCTTTCATTTTCTAGTTATTGAATAGTATATAGTTTGAGGACTTCCCTTCAGCTAAAAAAGGAAAAAATATATAGCTTAATTTTTTCTTTCTTTTTTTGTAAATAAAATATATGGCTCAGTGATTGGCATAGGGATGAGAGCTAGGAATGGTTGAAGTGGGATTTATTTATTTAGTTCTTAATAAAACAAAAACAAAACTATATTGTTGTAAAATAAATAATTAAAAAATTATATTATCTAAAAAATTAATGTATTTAAATTTATTTGGTTGTGGGGTCTATTTTAATGCTTCCCTTCCCCTGTAAGTCTGTAAGAAACAAAATTTTAATTATATAATAATTGAGAAAATTTCAATATTTCAATTATATATATATATATATATATATATATATATATTAAAATGAGTCCAACGGAAAGGAAGTGGGAAGTTAATACATTATTTTTCTTTAGAAAGCTGTTAAATATTTTTTCTAGAAAATTATATTTTTTAGATAATAAATTTAAATAAAAAAAATATAAATACAATGTGATGCATGCTGCAGCATACATTATAGTATAAAATAATAAGAAAATGAAAAACAAAAAAAATAATATACTTTTGTTAAAAATATTGATCCTATATGATACACTGTGATGTATCTATCATGAGTTCTTTAAATAAATTCAAAGGGGTTAACATTTTCTTTTTTTTTGAAAAAAAATTAATTTTTTTCTTAAAAAAAATGTATTTTGCACGAGATTAAATACATTAATTTTTTTAAATAATATAATATTTAAATAATTTCTTTAGGAAAAAATATTTAATTAATTTATTTTTTTAAGGGAATGCAGAAACAACAATCCCTTTGTAAGTTGCGAAATATCATCTTGAGGAATTCCTTTTTTTTTTTTTTCACTAAGTCAGCTCGAGGAATTCTTTGGTGGCCTGAACTTCCCTATACATCCGGCCCTTTTATAGATTTTGTTAAAAATTTATGGGTCTATGAGAGGGGAGGGCGTTTGCTCCCACGGAAAGGATACGAGGCCCGCCGTGGGAGAGGTGGTTGGGGGGGGGGGGGGGGGTAC
>JAUMHB010010002.1:0-13519 GCA_032359685.1 Pittosporum tobira
ACGTTGACATTCTTTTTGTCGGAAACCAAATAATTTTATTTAGTACTTCAAAATATTAAAAATACTGGGTTCTTACATCGTTTATTTTCATTTTCAATTGAAATTTAGTTATTAATAATATATTTAATTTTCACAATTATTAATTTTTAATATAAAATTTTATTTTATTCATATTACAAGTCAAATGGGGAAGCACACACAACATAAATTTTTTCAACAATTTAAACTTTATGAGATAGTTTTATTTTCCAAAGAACAGAACTCATAAACAATTTTTAAAATATTAGAATTTACGTGAGAGCTACTTTTATTACTGTAATTATTATATATCAATATAGATACACATGTCTAGTTTTATACTGCTAAAAGAACAGCTAATTACTATTTTAATTTATTTTACTTTGCTTTTTGTGTTTTTTTGTTTTTCTCTATAATAAGTTGTACGGACAAATCATGTAAAAACTCAAAAGTTAATGTCTTCATTTTAAAAATCAAAACAATTAGTTTTTCTATACTTTAAAGTTTGACATAGTCTTTATTTTTATAAAATCTTAAAATTAAAATTTAATAAATTTTTTTCTTATATTTTAAATTTTATTAGGTGAAATAATTTCTATTATTTTCTTTTTTCGTGCACCCCTTTAAAAAGTAAAACAATTGCACGTAATCATTCACCAGGTTCTTGGTCTTCCAGACCAACGACACTGTGGCCCAAAGCCCAACATAAGATTCAAGACGGATAGACGCTATTTGATTTAGCTCTCACTCCACCACCAATTCCTGGGCGTGGCCGAAATGCAAAGCCCATAAGAAAACGGCGCAAACCTAATGCCCTTCTTCGGCACGTAAAAAGAAGGATGTACATCGGTGATCACGTGTCAGAAACAGCAGCAAGCGAAACGAAGAGCAGAAATCTGACTTTCACAAGCCCTAGCTGAGCCAGTCATTCGTCTACATTTTCAATACCATAATTAATTCTCTAGCCCGCTAAGAGATTCCAAACGCTCTGCGAGCTCATAGGTATGTAAAGCTCTAATCTAATTCGAACATGTTACTTTCATTTCTTCATTTTGTTTACTTGTTACTTTCATTTCTTCATTTTGTTTACTTCTTAGTTTGCTTCTGTACTTTTTGGAGAATTTACCTCTTTAGTCAGAATACACACGCACGCGCACACACACACACACACATTCGAATTTTGGCTTGGGAGTTGCATTCTGTTTTATCTGATGGTTACGCAATCTGATTTACAGAAGTTTAAAATTTGAAAATACGATTGTGAATAATTTAGGACTGCTCAACGAGAAAAACCCGCATGGTAGCGGTTCGATAACTTTTTTTGGAAAAAAATTTGGTACGGTTTTTCTTAAAATTTTTAAAAAATACACACACACATATATATATATAAACATACTGAATAAGTCAATCAAAGAAGATGGAGTTGCTCTGATGCATGTTAAGGAAGCTCAGGTAGTTCTTCAAAAGAATGCGTGCATATGCAGAAAAATATAAAGGGTCGTGCCTTCAATTTTCTCACGATCTGCGGCTGTAGAAATTAGAGAATAACAATAAAAAAAAAATTAAAAAATATAAAAGATGTTAAATTTGTGTTTGATTTAAAATATTAATAAATAAAGAGGGTGCTGGAGGTGCACACTTACTCACATAGCTAGGTAAGCATGAGTGCTTTAAGCATTGTATTTTTTACTATCAATTTGCTGGGGTATAATGTTTAAAGTACTCGTGCTCACCTAATTATGTGAGCAAGTGTGCACACCCCTTTTTTCCATAAATAAAATACGAATATATTTTAAAATTTTTGAACATATATTAAGAAAAACTTGCCATCCGTAATGATTAACTCCTACATCTTCTCAATTAAACCTATATTATAATTCATGGAACTCATAGAAACTATTCTACCTATAATTAAAATTTAAATTTAAAAAAAAAAAGATGAGAAAACAGTTTTTACCATTGGTTTTGGGGAAAATCCGAACCGCAACTGCTTTAGATTTTTTACGGAACATTTTTCCCACAACCGAACCGAAATCAAATTTCCGAAACCGACGGTGCGGGTACCCCGTGGTACGGGAAAAAAACCCGATTTACTGCTTTTTTTGAGCAGTCCTAATTGTGATCGTGCAACTTTGGCTCCTCTCACCGATAGTTATCAAAGCGTAAAGCGAGACAAGATGACAACCAACAACTTATGTGGTTAAGCATTAAGGTGCCCAATTAAGCGACCGTAAAGCGTTAAGTCACACAAAAAATATATTTTACATGTACAATATATACATATGAAATGTAATATAATTCTTGACAGATAATCATCTCACAAGCATAAATTACATATTGAATAAAAGTAACAAACAAAGTCATTACTCATTTTATTACTCTTTACAAGAATAAAAGATAAAAATAATAGTCTAGTGGTAGTCCTTGGTTCCTGAACGACACTCAACTATTTAAACAAAATCATCGAGCAACAAATCATTATCACGACCTCTCTCATTACTGGTGGTACTCTCACTCATCCAGTAACAAATTATCATTTTTTAAAAACTTATATAGAAGTTAAAACCTGGTCAACAATCAACATTTTTTTAGTAAACCACTAAACCGACCGGTTCTGTGCTGAATCGACCAAGGCGGTCGACTTACTCGATTTAGTGTCACTTTTCTAGCAGGGCGCTCGACTTAGTGACAGACCTAAAGCAACATCTGGCTTTAATACTCAGCAGACGCTTTATCGCTTAAGCGACGATTAGACGTCACACGAATATCTGTCCAATTGAATTCTCTTTTAGTATGAAACTTCTTGCTTCTTGAGGTCAGAAAATGTTTCTTTAGGCAAATCAAAAAATTTAATTAGGCAGAGAGATTCTTAAAAGAAAACACTTCAAAGAGGGTAGCTCTCTGGTCTGGGGACGAGTCCAGCACTTTTACTCCCGGGGGGACAAAGTGTCATTTGTTAAAGTCCAATTTTTGATTACTATATAATTAATAATTCACATTGTTGCAAAATGATAATAATTGCTCAATATTTCTTTCTTTTAACTTTAAAAAATGGGATCATGCACCGGTTTTTCATAAAAATCTTTCCAACATTTTTCTCTCAATATTCACTATTAGATAAGTTGAAAGATAATCATCTTTTATCATATTCCAAAGTCTATGTTAATGATATTTATTATCAAAAATACTGTTTCAACAATTGTTATAGAGACCAAAAGCGTTAATTAAAAATAATTCTTAAAGTTCTATTGATGAAATAAACGAGTAATAAGGATAGAGATCGATCGTATTTAATTTAAAAAAGGAACTATAAAATTGATTAATACAAGTGAAATATATGCATGCATGTACATGATTTATTTTGTATTATACGTAAAATACATACAAACGGAAGAGAGTTTTGATATAACATCATCATGAAACATAAAATAGACAAAATAATAACGTATTGAAAAAATTAAAAAATAAATAAACTGAAAGTTTAATTAAATAAGCAATTAATTTTTATGATCAACAATCAATTAAGAGATCAGTTTAAAGCTGTGGCAATTGGGCAATTGGACTGTTTGATGAAGTCTTTTGAGTAATATAGTTAGTTTGGGAAATTTGGACTGTAAATTTGAAGATTACTTTCAATTTTACATAATTTCTTGGGAGGGCCTGGATTATTTTTCTTGGGCCTGTGATGTAACTCTTCAAAAACTCAGGTGGCCGAGGCCCTTCCAGGTCTCCACTGAGCTTCGTCCCTGCTCCCGTCTTTACAAAAATCCGACACAAATATACCTCCAAAATCATTCAAGGCAGAGGTTCATAAACAAGGGAAAATATTCTGTCTAACAAGTCCCAACAAATCTATCTATATATATATAGTATTATGATGAGTCAAACACTTAGAAGGAAACTTTGCATCCTTCCTGAGGTCATATTATGTCCATTTTTTAAAATATCTTCTTTGTTCTACTATTATACAGCTGTTCTGTGTACTAGTTTTCCTTCATTCCTCTTCTTTCTCTTTTCCCTTTTTTTTATTTGGTGTGTTTTTTCTTTTTAAAATCTAAATTTGGTACAATTTCTATAATGTATGACGCTTTCAATGCTTTTCAGGACATTCAACTGCTGTACCTTGGTGACAAGGTATAGCGCAGGTTTCTTCTTAAGAAAATGGTTTGTGCTTATGTTATTGGAAAGTGGATACATGTCAATTTGGATTTCATTAGTTAACATTTCATATCACTTCACAAAGTTTATCTTCTGAAAGAGGGGCACCTATATTTATTTTGTTAGCAGAGATTTTAAAGTCAAAGGTACAAGGCTCTTCATTTTTGCAGAAGTCCAAAAGAAAAAGCTTCTGAGTTGATCAGCTAATATCGGGAGGGCCGATGGAAGTTGTCAAATCAGAGGTACGGTGCATGACTTGCAAATATGACATTGATTTGGGTTATGAAGATCTCTTTCAAATAATGATTGGTTCCAGTTGTGCATTTTTGTTACCTGGCCAAGGCTCTTCAATTTGTTTTGCCGTTTATCTGCTAAGTTTTTCTTTTTCTGTCTCTCAAGATGAAATCTTGCATTTGGGTCCAAACTACTGATGGTTCAATCCAACAAGTGGAGGAAGAGCTTGCGATGTTTTGCCCCATGATAAGTCGAGAAGTACTTCAAAAGGGGATGGGATCTTCCAAAAACTATGCAATAAACCTTCCTCAGAGAGTAAATCCTGGTACTTTGGGATTAATACTTGATTACTGTCATTTTCACCAATTACCTGGTCGCTCTAATAAGGTTTGATATGCTTATAATTTTCCTGAGTTTTTTCAATTCTTTAATAATATTGCAAATGCCTCAATTTTTTGTCAAGTACAGAGGATTGAAAAATCACCAAGGCGCTTATTATTTTTTATCTCCCACCTGATTGTTTTTATAGGAGCGGAAAACTTTTGATGAAAAGTTTATTCGGTTAGATACAAGTAAGTTATGTGAGCTAGCATCTGCTGCAGATAGCTTGCAGGTGAAGCCTTTGGTTGACCTTACCTGCCGAGCACTTGCTCGGATTCTAGAAGGCAAAACTCCAGAGGAAATTCGCGAAACATTCCATATACCTGATGATCTTACAGAGGTATATTATTCATAGCCAGAAAAGAAGTTAAAGTATTAATTACTGTAAGACCTTGTCTATTTTCTTGTAACCTTATAGATTTGATTATGGAAGGAAGAAAAGTTGGAGCCCCTGAGAATCATTACAGACGATCCACGTATTAGGCTTTTGAATCGGTTGTATGCAAGAAAGAGGAAAGAGCTGAAAGAACGGAAGAAGTTAAAGGTGGGTGGATATTACATTTTGTTCATTTTTTTTGTTCTTTTTTTTTTTTTTTTTTTATAAAAACTTCTGTCACTTGTTGTAGGACTGGTAATGATTGTTCTTTGTTGAATCTAGAGTCTCTCTGATTGAGGGGGATTGCATATGGTTACGGTTTGATGTCTTATAACATTAGTATATATGTTTGGATTAACGATAATTTTTTCTTTTCTTCTTGCATCTATTTCAGAATGTGGAAGTTGAAGAAGATCATGTGGACAAACGCTCAGTCGAAGATCTCTTGTCTTTCATAAATGGTAGAGAAGATGAAGGTATGCCTTAGAAAATATGAGTGCTTTGTAGCTCCATCTCTCATCAAATGCTTGCTTCATCACTTTCTTATTTTTCAGTGAGGGTATTGGATTTTCTTTTCTTTGCAGATTCAAAAGGCGTTAGAGCTGTTAAAAATAAAAAAAAGAATCGTAGACGAAAAGATCAACCTAGAAACTCCTCTTTAAACAATGAAAATGGGAACCACGAGAAGGTTGCTTTGTCGTGGACTCTATATATCTCTGCCTATTGTGGGCATGTTTGATACTTTGCACTACTTTCTCTGTCTAGGATTGGGAGCAGCAATTTAACTGTTGCTGATTTATTTATTTTTAAATATGGGTTCAGGAATTAAATAGTCTTCCTTCTACTTACCAGAGCGGTGAGGTTGAAGATAGTGTTACTGGTCCAAGTAAAACTTCAAAGTTGCAAGATTCCACTTGTGCTGCATTTCCACCTAATCTTGATATTGATGATGTGGATATTGATGATGATGAATTGGATCCTGTATTGAAGGAACAACTTGACAGGTTTGATGTTTCTGCTGAGCACATGGCTTTCATTAAATAGGTTGTGAATTATTAACCGAGTTCATGATTCAACTGAAAAATATGTTGACAGATTTCAACTAAGTACTACTGCCACAGTTCCAAAATTAGGAGAGTTTCGAGTTTGTGAAATTCTAAAATTCAAACTATGATATAAATTTAGTAAATTTTCAAAAATTTCGGAGTTTATACGTTGTAGCATTTTATATGTTATTTATAATATTGACTTTCCCATCAATCAAAATAAAATAAAATAACTTCAAATTTGAATTTGAATTTTAAAATTTTTGGATAAACTTCACTTAATCACCTGTAGGTTTGACTAATTTTTAAATGACCACTTATCATTTAAAAATCGACACTTAACTACTTGTGGATGTGAGGTTAAGTGCAACTATTAATCTTTCGCTAACGCTATTAGTTTATTTATGAAATGTCATAACTATCCTTTGAATATATGTGAAGCCAAGGACAATTAAGACTTTTTACATGCGTTAAAAATTAATTTTGAAAAGTTCCACACGCTTTGAAGCGAGTGAGTGTCATTCACATTCAAGTTGAACGGAAAAAGTAACAGCTGCACTTAACCTCACAACCATAATAGGTGGTTAAGTGTTGATTTTTAAATAATAGGTGGTTATCTGAAAATCGGTAAAAAACAATGATGGTTAAGGAAATTTATCCTAAAATTTTACTATATTAAGAAGTTATAGTTATATCTAATTTACTCGAAATGTAGGGAGGTAGAGGAATTTGCTCGGAGATTGAGTTCTGTTTGGTCGGAAAGGATGCAAGAGATTCCACCTTTGGGTGGCGATAGAGGGCACGTGCCATTTTCCACGAATGGTGCATTTCCCTTAAGAGATATACATCAGGAAAGCTCTTTCCTCGAATGTAAGACTTCCCAAGTTAAACAGAGTTTAATGTCTTACAGAGACCGACTTGATTCACTGTGAACAGATTTAGACACAAGGTTATGTGGGCCCACTAGTTGATGTGCGGCTTCAGATGAAGGTGCAGAGATGTGTGGCTTGAGCAGTTTGAAATGGCGATAAACTCCGTAAGGAGTCTAGATCCCCACTTGAGTTCTCTCTTGCGGCTCGCTCTTTCTTGAAATCTAGTTCAATTTATTTATTTATTTATTTATTTATTTATTTATGATTAATTTTATCTCTGAGTTGCATAAATAGAAACGTTCAGATTGTTGCGGTTTTTTGAAACAATAATCATCTCAATTTACACAGAAATAGTTTTCAACTAGTGGGTTAAGTCTTATCTTTTTATTATGAAGCCATGTTAAGAAGCTTCTCTTGCAGTACAAAACGTTTTGCCATCATGTGTACTAATAACTTAAAAGGCTAAAATTCGTTTAATATTAATAAAGAACCCTATTTTTCCATTTCAAAAAGAAAATAAACATTGTTTTTAAATTTTAACGGTTAATTTGTAAAATTTTATAATTTAAAATTAATGTAATTTATTATCAAAATGAAAATAATAAATATTTAAATAAATAAATTACTTTGTAATATTTATATTTATTAGTATTTGATAATTTCATGTAAATTTTAAGATATTTTAAAATTTAATTTCAGGAAAACAATCACTTCTTTGTCTGGAATAAGAGGAGACTAATGTCCGGGTCAACTTATTCATTATAGGTTTTAGCACCGAATATTAACACCATGTTTGGGGCGAAAATTAAAAAGAGACTCTTGAATAAGGTTGTAAATGGAATCAAACGGTTTAAAATTTATTCGAGATCGTTTAATTAAAATTTTAATTCGAATTATTAACGAGTAGAATATGAGCACATTTTAAAATTCGATAAATTATTTGGATCTTATCAAATTATTTTTTTGTATTAATGTTTGATGGTATTCGCTTGAAAACTTCAAATTACTCGAGCTCAAATCGTATTCGGTCTTGATTTGATAGCTAAACGAAAAATACAAAAACTTCATTTCAAATTCGTTAAAAATACGAGTAGAATCTGAGTATGTTAATATTCGACTCGTTTACGCTATACTCTTGAAGGAAAACAGAAGTAGCATATCCACACATCATAACAGAGAAACTAAAGCTGGTACATATGTTCCCTGTTTGTTTGTTATCAATTTTAACCTTTGAGTCCAGGAGAAGAATGGTAAATCTTAAAAGCCAGCCTTGGGAAGAAATGCCCACAGATATACCACTTCCCACCACCAGTATCCATCCACCTTCGAAATCATCTCTTCTTCTCCTCCTCCTCCTCCTCAACCGCTCCATGAGTTCAATATGATCCTCACAGAATAATACAAAACCAGCACATAGGCAATTCCTACTACAACGCAAGAATATCGTCTGATTATGGTTAAAAATTATTGAGTTCCAAACCAGCACTTGACTTGCCACAAGAAAAAGATGTGGCACTGCTGCTTTTATACCCTCCCTGTATAATCCCTTCAAAAATGTAAACTATCGGAAGAAAAAGGCCGATGAAAGCAACCTTGGAGAGATGAAATACATGCAGATGAAGGAAAAGATTACCAAAGAAATAGCTTGAAAGCTTACCATTCCACTAGCGGAGAGTACAATCATGACAGACATAGAAACAATATACGTAGGGACGACAAGAAACCTCTGCTCCGAGGTTTTGACACCCATTTTTATGACATTTGGTTGGTTTGATTTTCCAGTGCCATTTATGCTTGAAAAAAAATTAATTAAATAATCAAAATTATATAGAGATTTCATAGAAGTGGAACATGGTCACAGAGAGAGGAGATTGATAAGGAATACGAGGTTTAGTATTTTTTTTAATATTTTTTAAATATTTTTTTTTGGATAAGTGAGGTTAAGTACTTAAGTGAGCTCCAATTGTCAAAATCCTAAATATAAATCAAAGCTATCGGTTTATTTTAAAATAATTATATATAAAAATTAATTTTTAAATAAAATAATAATACTATTATACTTAACTTATAACTTTCTAAAATTAAATAACATAAATACATTTTAAAGAAATTTATTTTTAAAAATAAGCTTAACTGTAAGCTGACGAAATCACATAGGACCTACGTCTAAGACAGTTCGATAGTGTTTAGAAGGAATAAATACGAGTGGACCAGAATGAAAATCCACTTTAAAACTAGGTCTTGCTATATAATAATCCAATTAAAACCCAAATGAAATATCCTCAACTCCGGCAACAATTAGGTCCAATGCAAGGTAACATGATCAGTCACAAGACCACATAAACGGTCACGACATTAAATGAGTTTGCAACTGCGCTAGAAAACCCCAGTTTATTCCAGAATAATCTGGACCATAATAACAAAAACCCCAAAAACTATAACTAAAATCTCAACCAAAACCCAGTATTTTGTAATAAAGAAAAGGAAAGTAGTAAATATTTTCCTCAAAAAGCTTTTCTCAAATTTCCGTCAGAAGTACCACTTCTAAAAACTTGGAGCCTCTGCTGCTAAGAATGTAAAATGGTGGGGGTTTAAATGCACATTTGGTCTAACAAAAACTAATCTTCTCCATCCCTATCTCCTCCTAGGTAACAGTTCTCTGTCTGGGAAAGTTCAGCTGGTTCTCTGTACTTCCAAGAACGCTAAGCTCCTTGATGTCCGATCCTTTTGCTGCTGATGCTGGTACGAGACAGTCAGTTGGGGCAACATCGGGCTCTGGGGAGAGGACCAAGATCTCATGGTCCCCTGAGATAGCCTCCTCCCATCCTAAAAAAGATTTAAGGCAATTAGACATATCAGTAAAAATGTCTGCAAGAAACGTTTCAAAGTTAAAAATATTTAGGTTACTAAAATACAATAGAAAATGAGAATATACTATGGGCAAGAAAGGCTCTGGCAGTCTTGCTGCAGAAAGGCACGCCTTCTGGCTGCATAATTTCTTTGCTTTTGACATCATCTCCATTCATTTTGCATGATCCAAGACAGCTTTCACCTGGCATAGTGCCACTCTCAACAGAATCCGTCTTCATTAGCTTGTCGTCTTCAGTACCAACTTTTTTGGGAAAAACATGTTCTGTGCTGCTGCTACTATTTTGGGCTGTGCGGTATAATTTTTGAATGTCTTTTTTTTGCTTCAATGGAATTTTTACTTTCACGGATATAGAACCAAACATCAGTTCTTGCTCCGTCTGGTTTATTTCCTCCTCTTCCTGTGATCTGGTTATCATAGATTCCACCTCGCCATTTCCTATTATAGGTTTTCTAGTCAAAACTTCTTTACTGACATTTTCTATTGGAGCAGGTTTTGCGTCCTCCTTGTGGGGAGTATACTTTTCCGCATGTTCAGGTTTCACTATATGAAGATTCTGACCAGGAATAAACCCATTCCGTGACTTTGGCGCCTCCCAACTACTGATAGCTAAATGCTTACAGCTGTTCCCCTGACCATTTTGAGATTCAACATTCTTCTGAGGCTGAGGACTACTTGAATCCAATTGCTCACTACTGCTGAATCCACCTTGAGCTTCTTCAATATCCAAGGCAACTTCTTCATTGTTCAACAAGTTGACAGGCTCAACGAGTGAGGGAACATGATCCGTCATTGCCTCTAAAGCAAGTAAATCACCTTCAGATAGGGGGGGCTGAGGACTGGATGGTTCAGCATTGGCTGGGCCCTCAATTATATCAGCAGTAGCCGGGCCCTCAATTACATCAGCAGTAGCTAGGCTCTCTAATATATCAGCAGAAGTACCATTTGACACTGGCTTCTCCTGGCATGATTGTTCCTTTGCTTTCTGTTCCTTCAGTCGAAGCCTTTTCAGCCTTTTTTTTTCCAACAGTTCTGCTTGCCTATTTAAATGGAAGTTGAAGTAAGCAAACTATTTCAACAGCTCAGCTTGGCTGTTTTTTCCGAGTAAATATGCATGTGTGTGTGCATATATATATATATATATTTGTACATTTACAAAAAAGGGAAAAGAAAACCAAAAACAATATTCTTGAATCAATTTATGTAGTCTTCGAAAAGCAGAATTATTTGACTAGTTTTGTGACAAGTACAAACAGAAACCAGCGCAATTTACCTTCTCTGAGCTGCTTCTTCCTCCTCCACAAGCAACTTTTCACATCTTAAAGCTTCAGCATCTTTGTCAGCGATCCATGCTTTAACCTGAGCACAAAACACGATTAAATTGGTTCTGATGGGATTAACTCCAATGACCGAGTCCAGTACCCGATAAAACTGCAAAGATTTAATAATATTGTGTGAAAAGTGGGGGTACCAGTTTTTGTTCAAATAGGAAGCTGGTGCAAGCAACCAAGTTCTTCATCTCAAGTCCAATTTTCCCAGCCTCCCCATCAAACACATATTTCTGCATTGATTCCGCTGCCCCGGCACATAAAAATGTTTTCTCACTGGCATCGTCAAGGATACTGAATAGCTCAGGAGAGGATATTGGCATCCTCGAAGGTCTACCTTGGATTACATCCTACAAATAAAAAACATACTTTTATGAAGAGGAACAAACAACTGAAACAAATAACATTAACAACATCAAAACACCGTCCATTCCTTACCAGGAGTACAGATCCAGCCTTCACATAAATTTGGGGAAGAGCAAATCCTGGTTGGAGGATAAATGATGCCAATGCCTTTATGATTGAAGACCCAGCAACTTCCTATAAGGCATATTCAGTCAGTTCAAAAAAACATTTAAAATAATAAAACAGGCAATTATTATTCTCAACCGACTGTAAACAATAAATGTTTAACTTAGCAACAACAACAACAAAAGAAAGAAAGAAAGAAAAAATAATGATTCTGTTTTGGGTTTGTTCATTTGAATGGTACAGGTGGGCAATTTGCAACTCATACAGGCTATGAAGCACCCACTTAGGTGTATACAACCATCTCCTTCCAGAAATCAGCAGTTTGGGTAAATGTCATCTTATCTTATGACATAAAAGCGAAAATTTCTTATGAATATAGACAGTTCTAACCAATTATTAAGAATACTGAAATGTCAAGGACTAAAACATAAAGATTTTCGTCTGGGTGAAATTAATAGATAATCTTAGTATAATAAATGTAGCATCTCCTTCCACAAATAAACTAATAGGGTCAGACTGCATAAATTTTCAAGAGGCTAACTTCTAAGATGTAAGCACTCAGATCAAGACATAAAAAGGAAACAATGCTTAGGTTAATACCTCCAGATTCACATCCTTAAATGATGAAATTTCCTTAGCCTTGTCCAATGAAATCTGCACAAAACACTAATAAATTAGCATATTGCAACTAGAGAAGGACCGAACAAATGACTAGGAAAACCATTACCTTGTCCCAAAATGCTCCCAACAAATCCCTGTTCTTGTGAGACTCCTACAACAAATTGATATCATATCAGATGTTAGAACATTGACAATAATAAGAAAGGAAACTGCAAACAAGCCCCATAAACAAAAATTTTATTTCTTTTTTCCCACTAAGTATAATCCTTTCAATTTCAAATGACAAAAATACTAAATAAAGATATAGTAGCAGATGGCCATATAGTAGCAGTATTAGTCAAGGAAACATTAAATAACCTTATCAACATTTAAAGACCTCCTGTGCATACGTATATGTCTCCGATAGTTGATTGGAGAAACAAACTCCCGGGAACACTTGTCACACTTCTGCATCTGAACCTTCAAAGGAGTTATCAAGGGCCAACCAAGTAGATCTGAAAATAAGAATGATGTTCATTTGTCGCTTCTCACAAGTGTGGATACCATAAATCAGATAACTATGAATCAGATCACACACACACACAAAAAAAAAACACACGCACACACATACCTTGGTGGTCTAAGGCATTTAGTAACTGGATCCATTGCACAGGGTTGTTATCATTTGGCCTTGAGAAAGCAACACAAGGCTCTTCTTTTCCGGCTGCCTGCCTGATGAAAGTTTCCAGGGCATCAGGCCCTTCTGATTTTGTTGCATCTTCAGTAGTACTACCGTCACTGATGAGCTTTGCAAGTGGCATCTAATCACCAAACACCACTTTCACGAAAATTAAGATCTGCACATAGAGGTAAGTAGGTTGTAATTAATATCGAGGATGACAAACACATAACAGCGTAGTAGAGAACCACGACAATATGTATCACGGATTACAAATTTGAAGAATATCGTCAATTGCATAAAAAAGATCAACTTCGCCCCCCTCGACTTAACCTAACTGGCAATCCAAGGCCTCAATTATGCCGCATAGACAGTCTCTAGGCATATGTGGCCCTTTTAAAGTTTTTTTCCTCTCTCTCTCTCTCCAATGTTTAAGAGAATAAAAACAGAAGTTATTTTAGTAACCCTACACGATACAAGTAATTTT
>JAUMHB010010002.1:28811-49389 GCA_032359685.1 Pittosporum tobira
TATATATTATTATGACGGGGAGGATGATTATGATGACGAGTCTAAAATAAGTATATAAAAAATTAGAACCAGAGGAGCAGTTTACTAGTCCTTATGCTTATAATAGTGTAGTTAAATGCGTATCGTCTGGAGATCCTAGTTTGAATCCTGATGGTTAATTATATGGTTATGGTTATCTGTGGGCACATGAAAAGTATGGCATACATTAAAGCTCGGGATAAAGATTGGACTTACTTAGACTTTGATTTATTCTCATACCAAAATGTCATATTTTAAAGGGCAAATTTCATTCATTGCAACACTATGGTGGAATTTGGTCATGTAACGTGACACAAAATGATAAATATATATTGAGATGGTTGCGCCAGAACCTTGACGCGGTTTGGTTGCTTCCGAGCCATATATTGTGGAGTTAGGCGGTTTGGTTGCTTCCAAGCCATATATTTTTGAGCTTGAAAATGGTGATGGTAATGCTAGCCAGTGGTTTGAGTTGAAGAGCCTGAGGGGTTATGCTCTGTTCTTGGGTGACAAATCATTCTATGGCTGTTTTGGCTTCCGACTTCCCCGGATGTTTGCCCAAATTCAATATACTACACCCGTGATTATAACGCTATATTTTCCACCTTACGATGTCTTCGGAGGATCTTTGGACATGGATGTTTACAACTTGAAGGATCAAAGTTTCAAATTGCCCCATCAAGATACAATTCCTCTCATGATCAAAGTTCCAATTTGGATTGCGCCGACGTTCAAGCATAGTTACGTGACCTGAATAGTTGCGTACTCCACCCGTTTCACAAAATAAGTCACTTTTTAAAATTTTAAGTATCAATTCTCAAATCAAAAATAAACAAACGATCAATTAATCAGTCACATGTTATTTACTTACGAATACGACAGAGGGAATGTGTTTGCTTGAATGATAAATTATAAATTACGATGGAGAGAGTATTAAATTTTACAGTGATTTTTAAATTTAGAATAAGTCAATTTTTCTTTTTTAAAACAAGTGATTATTTTTTAGTAACCAAAAAAAAAACAACTAAATTTGCTTGCACACGCCAAATCTAACTAAAGTCAGATTGCAGCTCAAAAAAGAAGAGTTTAAAACAAATTTTCTTTTTCTTGTTTTCTTTTCTTTTCTGGCCAACTAATTTGAAACAAATTTTCTATTAACCTTTTTCTTTACCAGTTCAACGTGCTTACTCATACTTTCCATAATTTACACTGGATCACTGTCCAATATGACGTCCATTCTTGGCCAATATTCTTAGATGAAAAACAAGGTTTTAAATTTATTTTTCTTATTTACTCACAAATTAGCTAAGCCCTTGATCGAAAAAAATCAAGTAAATTGAACACAAAATCAACAATAATCAAGCGCTCAACCCAGTAAAAAAGTCAGGTTTAAATTTTGACCAACGTACAGTTTTAATAATTACTTATTCCTGAAGAGGACTTAGCTTAGGCCACCAGAGCACGAGACTAATGATTTGCATATGCATCAATTCATCACACCTTTGAGCTTAAAACTTATACGAGTTGAAGCAGTAAATTATAAATGTAGTTGCATTATATTTGATTGGTAACAAATATAATGGAGACTATGGGCAATTTTGTCAACTTACAGTGCGTTAATGTAAATGTCAACCTCACACAAATTGCTCTTTCCTACTATTTAGTTTGTCCGGAAAGTGCAAAATCATCCCCAAGCAAATTTACAGGCATCAGTTGGCTCAACAAGAGTCAAGGGGAATGTTGTAAGATAAGCTCAAACTTCTATTAGACGAGATTTGTCATTTATGATTGTCGGTGTTCCTTCCCAAAGCTCTGTTAACTCTCTTCTCATCCATGAGATAATGATGATAGGTATAAGAGTGGAGGGTACCTAAATTCATTCACAGAAGTTTAGGAAAATATTAGTGGTAAGTTCATATCAACAGTTTCCAGAAATAAATAAAAGGAAAACTAGAGGCAAGTTCATATTATAAGTTTCCAAAAAAAATGAAAAGGAAATGTTAGTGCAAGTTCATATTCTCGTTTTTCGTTCTAATTAATTAATGGGGAAGTTCACACTCTTGTGTGAATAATTATAATAATTAAACAGAAAGTACTCAAAATGCTGCAGTACTAACATATTGCTTTTCCAAAATATAGGAAAAGGAAAAAAAAAAATCTTATCAGCAAGACAGCAACCAAAATTTCTGAGCTTCAGAGTTCAAAGTTTCCCTAAGAAATGATTTTATACAGATATTCATCTTGCCAAGCAGTTTTTAAGTCAACCAATCCACATGATAGTGAAAACAATGCAACTGGGATTTTTTGGTTTGAATGGCAGAATTATGAGTCAAAACCCCCTCGCTTCCTCCACGTGCATGTATCCAAAAAAATTTAGAGATGGAGAGCATTCTTGATATAAATCCTTAATATCTTTCAAACCAGTTTCTTTTAGGAGATACAGAAATCAAGAAAAACACCAAGACAGGACATACCAGATACAGCAACGCTGGTTGAGGAGTGTGTGTCAACACGCCAGCTGCCAAAGCAGTTACAAGCCCTATTGCATATCCAGAAAGGGCATACCAGATGTATTTATGTCCCTTATAAGATGGTATATCCAAGGGACTCGCAGGATTTTTCCCCTTTCTGTGATCAAAACAGAGAACTAATGCCAGAAGCATAGAAGGAATAGCCTGCCAAATCAACAAATCCATAAAAGGTTTAGCAGTTTTGTGAAAGACGAGGCATTAGACAAAATGACAAATAGCAATAAAAATATTGGTAATTTGGAATTTTAAATCCCAGAGACTCAAACGTCATTTCCAAGAAAAAATACTAATACACCACAAGTATTAGTATTTAAAATAGACCACTTGAACACTAAAGAGAAAAAATGTTTTACCATGTCGCCAAGACCAAGCATCATGAAGTCAGTAGCATCATTTCCAGGAATCACACCACCCAATAGATTCCTGGGGAACACAATTTTAACTGGCAATTCTAGTTTTTTTGTAATCAATTGCACCCCAGGAAGACTCAAACTATTGGCCACCGTGTGAACAGGATTCGAAGCTTGCTGAGTAGCTACCGAGACCATAACGTTTGCCCCAAAAAATCTCTCAGAAAAGAATACCCAAAATATGTCATAAGCGAACAAACAAACAAGTAGCATTGCACATAATTTGATGTTGGGAAGACGCACATGGCTTACAAATGCAATACAAAGAGAAATTCCCAACAAGTTGTTTAATATCCAATGCCCAGAAACAAGCCATGCTGCAACAGTTCCAAAGCACAGAAAAACAAGAAGGACCTCAAATCGCGTAAACGACTTGGAACAACACCGAGACACATGTGGGTCCACCAAATTGAACTGTGACTTGACACGAGCAATAGAAGGTGATAGGAAAAAGTAGAGAGAAGATGCGGAGGCAATTGCAGTGAAAGCTGTGAGGATTTGTGAAACAGAAGAGAACAAGTAGAACATTATAAGCAAGCTGCAAGAACTCATTACAGGTATCATGAGTGCTTGAGATCTGTCCAAAGTAATGGTTACTTCTGATATGTCACGGTTTCGCTCCATTTCTTTCCCGTAATTTAGTGCTCGAAAGGCAGATCCGAATGTCACAGCTACTGCGGTCAAAATGAGAGTGACCGGAGCCGGTTCCAACAAATACACAAGCTTCCACATAGGCTCCATTTCCAACAAGATGGATCAATTTGTCTTTTTTTTTTTTTTTTGGATTGATATAAACCTATATATTAACTTTTTAAGAAGCCTTTATCTCAAAGTTTTCCCAATTGCACTGCCACAAAAACCAAAAGCAATTTCAAGGTGTAGGAATGCAAGCCACATTTCTGCATTGAATACGGCACCACAATAAATCAAGCTACTTGCGGACCAATTCAAAAACAAAAGTTCAGTCTTCAAGTACTCTTTAAACCCAAGTACAATATACAAAACTCTGTAACACAATAATTCCAGTCCCAGAACTCCTTAAATCCAAGTAAAATTCACAAATAAAACACACAAACAAAGAAAAAAAAAAGGAAAAAAATAATAATAAAAGGTAGAATCTATTTGACCATTAGTGTTTGGCAATGTGAATTTTCTCAACTAAAGATTCTTCATTTTCAGGGATAAGGTTTATTTTGTTCGAAGTTAGTGACGGATGAGAATTGGATCATTTTTCTGTATCTACTAACTTACTGATCTTCATATATAAACTTAATCCTGAGAAACTGGACTCTTAAAACCAAAAAGAAATTTAGTAATTACGATGCCAAATTACCCCAATCTGAAAACAGATCAAACAATCTTGGTTTTAAGGCTTATAAATGAAATAAACAATTAGGTAGACTCACAATTTCGCTGAAATAAAGAGATAATTTGCTACAGACAGTTGGATTATATCATTATATGTATTAAACAGGTTTGACCCGCTAAAAGGATCTGAATTTGAAGTTTTTTTGAGTAAATTTGCTGCACAGACTAACAAATTCAAGAAGATTTTATGTCAGCCCGAGAAGAGGAATGAGTATGGACTTACCTTGGACTTGAAGAGTTTGAAATTCTACTCACCTATAGCTTCGTTCTCGGAGGGAGGCTGTTTCCATGTTATCACCGTGGAGAGCTGTAAACCAAAACGAAGCACCGTTAACGAATGCCCCCTATTTGCGATAGACCCTGTTCATTTTGTATGATTTGAAAGTCAAAGTTTATTTGTCAATTTACTGTAACCTGATTTGCACATATTATTTCATAATTATAAATTATTTTTGAAAAATAAATTATTCATATTTGATTTATTTACACGTCTGCCATTCATTGTATTCCGATTCGGCATTCTTGCCTGTTAATATGCGGCTTGAAACGAAAAGACCGTTTTTAATTTAGGTTCCATAAACCCTCGTGCGACAATAGCCCACATTCCTCGATGGAAGGAACTAAGCCTCGCCATGTCACTGTCGAAAGCACAAGAACAAAAACAATGGCTCCACCGAACATAGTTCAACAACCCGACCTCGATACTGTTCTTCCACAAGAACACAAGAAAACCAAGAACCAGAAGAAGAGAGAACCAAGCGACGATGTTGACATCCGCGATTCTCCCTATTTCAAGATTCGCGCTCTTGTTCATCAACTTCGTCCTTATTTCATCGAGGTCAGAAATTACCATTCAATACCCATGAAATTAATTAAATTTGTTGTTTGATTATTATTTATTCGTTTGATTATTGGGTATATTTTTTCTATTTTTTTGATTTAACATTGTTAGGCCGTCCGATTCTTGTTACTTTATGTATGTGATTTCTTATACTTTGGTTGGTGGCTATGAAGATCTTCACTTTCTTTTTTGTTGTGTCACAGAAATTAAGAAAATGTTTGGATTTTATTCGATGAAATTAGGAATGATTAATTGGGAAGAATTTGGCTTGGTTTCTGAGAAGAGTAGTAGTATATTTTAAGAATTTGGAGTAGAATATTTAGAGTAGTCACGTATTCCTTTTTATTTTTTATTTTTTTTTTATTCGGCGAAAAAAGTTCATTTGGTGGTATAAAATGACACAAAGTTAGGGGAGAGTCCTGCAAATATGCGTCATTTGGAAATGTTTCCACGGTGATGGTTGGTAATTACATAACTATCAGTGAAGAGTAGAAATTTGGTTGGCGGGTGAGTTGCTGCTATTTTAGTGTGGAAAAGCAAAAACAACTTTTGGATGTTAGGGAACAACTACAATTATGTTATCTAATAGTCTGTATTAATCTGTTAATCAGTGCTGCAGCTGCTGGAGTCCTAGGAGCTGCACTTATGGCAAATCCATTCTCTCTTTAAACCCAAATAGGGGCTACGTTGAAGGAAATTTTTCCGGTGGAGAAAAAAGGAATAAAACAGACATACGAGAGGAGAGTTTGGCTCTAGGAATGTTCGCCTTCCCCACCATTAATTTGATGCAGGACTGGCCTTAATCCCCATTATATAAATAAAATAAAATAACAAATTACCTAAATTTAAAATAATAATGAAACTTCTAACAATAAATATATCTTTGCTCTTCGCTTCTCGTCTCAATCATAATGTGTCCCAAAAAGGAGACCTCTAGATTTTGGCCTTGGAAGATACCAATAATCGTGAAAGAGGTGGCAGTATTTTTTCGGCTAAATAGTTTTTTACTTATTACTTTTTTGGTAGATTAATATTAACTCAACCTTAGGGTCCCGCCAGGTATAAATAGCATTGCGACATGGGATGCCCCATCCATTTGCGCACAGCCTTCTGTTCATGCTTTTATGCTATGTGGTAATTACTCGTGGCAGTTATAGACTTATAGACTCTGGGTTGATAGGGTACATAATAGAAATGATTTCGTTTAAGGATTTGTTTGCCTATTAAATTGTTCTACTGGTGATTGAATTCAGTTGAAGTGCTTTTAAGCAGCTCTTTCTGTGGTATCTGTTTAATATCTTCATTTTATGTTATTCTAAAGAGATTCAAAATAAGTTTTATATAAATTGCTGAGTATTTCATAATCTCATTCATATGACTGTCTAAACATTTGTATAAGAATACTAGAATAGTTGTTGCAAAGATTCCAAAACTTAAATTGTCAAATCTACTATTATTCTGTTGCAGGTTCTTGGGACACCTGATTTTCGCCAGTGCAAAGCAGCTACTGCAATCCGAACACGTAAGTGCTTTATCGAATATTTTGTACACACTATATTCTGTCAGTAGCTTCATATTAAATCAAGTGGATATGCAAATCAGTGCCTGTCTCGCACAATTGTGATGTTAATAATATTTCATTTAAATTGGGTATTTGTTTCTTTCAGGAATGAATCATGTGATAGATTTGTATAAACAGATGCAAACTGAGGGAAACAAAAGAGGGAAGAAGAGTGAGAAGTCAGCATGTAGACCTCAATCAGCCGACAGAAACGAGGGAGGAAAAGAAGAACACGTTGATGGATTATTACGCCAAGAGGGAGGAACTCAAAAAGATAAGCATCAACCCAAACAAGCCCCCAAGGAAGAAACTGTGGAAAATAAGAAGCTTTCACAACTTGATCCCGTAAAAAGCTTAGAGAAAAAGACTGTAGATGGGGGTAGGCTCCAGGGCAGTTATATCGTGGGTGGTTCCATTCCTGGATGGAACTTCATTACATTTTCAAACAGAAGACCGTCTTTATACTACGGGGTAACCAAGGAATCATTTCGCAGTAGCCATTGAAGAAAATCATACATTAGTTATAGTGGGTAGACGATAATCACCTTATTATACAAAGTGGTTTAGTGTGAAAACTTATACAACATTTCTTTTGTTCTTTAATGATATTCAATTGGAATTTTGGCCCTCGTTCCTGGAAACAATATGAATTTGTCGGTTAGAATTGTGTTCTCGTGGACTTGAAGATTAACTGATTTTTGAGTGTGTGCTAGTGGTTGCGCTCTGTGGTTTAGAACGCTTACCAACACTGGAGCAATCTCTTGAGTCATAACTTCTTCCATTTTATGAAATGGATCTCATTTTAAAAAATAAAATACTCTACAAAAAGAGAGTGAGCTGCATAATAATTGATGATGCTATAAAAGACTATGTCCTTATATTTAGATTTACTATATGACTATTAGAATCTCATACTACAATCAAACTAAAGAGTTATTATCATATTTTAGGGATACGCATAAAACATATCCTTAATATTCATAAATTTTACAAATAAAACTATTGTGAAACAGTCGGATTAAAAAATAAAGCTTGGAAGTCGAGAAATTCATGACAAGGATTCAGATCAAATCCCTCAACTGTTCAGTTGCGCATAATTAACATCTATATATATGTAAAATCTTTTTATTTTAATTACATCTATACATGTTAATATTCTTATTATAAAAAAAAATAATAGTAATAAATCTCTCTTAATTTCGAGTTCTGCTTTTTTTTCTCTTCAAGCCTTTACAACAAAGTCGTTGCGCGCCTTGCCCAGTAGGACTGTGAAGATTGCAGGGGCGTAACAGTCCAACAATCAATTCTAAATGGAGAAATGTACGAGAAACTGGTTCATTCAAAATTTAAAAGTTCGTTGATGCAACTTCAAAATACAGATTACAAAATTATTCCACAAAATTCCGTATAATTTGCATTATATGCCCTTGTGTCAATTGAATTTTGAATACATCTGCTCATAGTTTTAAGCCCGTATATCCAATATTTACAGTTTGAAAGCACCAAATCTGGTGCTGGCAAGAAGCAACATACACTGATAGACATCATATACATATATAACGAAAAAGAAACTCCATAAAACTAAATAAAGCTTTTATGAACCTGTGGCTCAAAATGTTACCTTTGTTCGTCAATAAAATTATTATCAACATAATTTGATATAAAGATACAAAACTAAAAAGAATTTGATGGCCTAACTCTTAAAAGTCATGGAAGAGCATGAGAGCATCGTCAAGCTTCATCAGAGATGACTCTAAAACAATCCTTATCTTTCTCATTCTCTTGAGTCTTTTCTCCCAATCCCCTATTAGGTTTTCGCTTGGTATAAGATTAATCTGCACAATTTGGTATAAAAATTACAAAAGTGCATGCAATTCAATGTCATAATGATATACTAATATACTTGGTCCAGTCTGAAGCATAAGGGCTCTTAATGGAACAAAACAAGGCGTTTGTGTCAACAAAAAAGACGATAATTAAGGCTATGAAGGTTCCTAACTGGGGAATCAGTGAGAAAAAGAACAATTTGAATATTTTTCTTACCTCTTTTTCCTTTTCCAGTTCATAAGTAGTTCGTAATCGCAAATTTAAGGCAGCATGATACATATCATCTAGAATCTTTTCCCAAAGGGGCTTCTTATTGACTTTCCATAACAAGAACTTATCTCTTTTGTTTTGTTTTTCTAGGACCTGCAGCAAAGAACATGAACTATCATATATATGAAATTCACACTTCCAACCATCATACAACAAGTGAACATAAATCAGTGATCATCAATCAACTGGTAGAACGGTTTTTAGCAGCAATAAATGGTGTAATATGGTAGAACGGTTTTTAGCAGCAATAAAAGGTGTAATATATATAGTATATACTCCATCCGTCCTGAAAAGAATGACCTCTGACTCATCATTTTGTCTCACAAACTGATGAGTCAAAAGTCTTTTTTTTCAGGACAGAGGGATTATATAGGGAATCGATATTTACACTACAAAATCCCTAGTTACACACCGCTGTACAACACAATTTGCTTTGCATACAACAAAATTACATGCTTTGTGGAGTGCAACTAGATATTTTTGTAGTGTAAATATCAATTCCCCTATATAATGATATTTATATAATCACTCTTTACTCTTGGGCTAGTGGATTGAGGCTTAAGATGTGCTCTCTCGGGCTCTGATTATTACAAATAGTGGCCGGAAAGAGCAAAAGTGTTATGTGGGACCAAACATTATGCATGCGTTCTGGGAGTCGCCTTTAGATATTTCCAAAGCCCCCGGAAACAGTGATCTTCCCATTTCGAAAGTGCGGGAGTATAGTAACTTACAAGGTCTCACCTCTTGCATTAAGTTAGTGATGGGGACCACACATCTAGAGGAAAGAAGAAATTTATGCTATTGAGAATTTTTATTGTGGTCAATTGGACGGAAATTGATGTAATTAGATATTTCATTAATGAGTGCCATAGTGGTGATTTACTATGCTTTATTATGTTTAGGAAATTATATTATCAAGTAGGGCATGTTAATTGTTCAGTACTTTTCTAATTCCCCAAGTGGAATTAGCAAGCTCACCACCAGATGAGTAAAAAAACAAACAGGCAGTATAAATACCTCCATAAGCAAGTAATCGTCTTTCCATAGCTGATGAAGAATCGTGGTTGCATCTTTCTTTTCAGCAAATGTGGCATTTGAAATCTACAAAAATGAAAATTGTCAACGATACTACCTTAAGTCTCCTTTGAGTCATTTGGTCTTGCTACAAAACACAGTTCTTTACAGAAATACATAATGAACCCCCCAATTCAAAAAAGTTGGGATGCCACGCCATGTACACTGTACTTTCATTCTAGTATGTGGAAGTAAACCTTGCCAGACTAAAGTCCACCACCCCTCCCCCCCCAAAACAATTCTTCTCCACCACCAACCCCCCCCCCCCCTTCCCTCTCTCTTCAGTTTAGCATTGAAAATAATTATATTCCTTACCAAGTCAGTCTCGGCAAAACGATCTCTCTGTAAAAGGTACTTGAACATCCTAACAGCTTCCCTTCCATATCTATTTAGCACGATAGATTCCACCTGCAGCATTGAAGATACCATTAGAGCTGCCAATGTAAAACTAATTCTTCCTTTACATATATCTGGAAATAGCCGTAAACAGGGAAGAAAATGAGCCAGAACAACCTCCTGATTCTGAGCCAGTTCAATGATGCTTTTTAAATCTGTAACACAGAGATAATAACTTGTCAATTAGTTTAAGCTTAAGCAAAGTTTCAAGAGAAACCAAGTTTTCAGTAAGCTGGAGTAGATAATATGTAATATGGTAGGAGGTACCAATACTATACGTGTCATTCGGCCCTTCAATAATTGGGAGTTTACATCCCAACTGTGAGAGAGATGATCTGACTATGTCTGCGTTCATACTACGCCCTTCTTCAACATCTATCACCTCTTTTATGATCTCGTCCATAGACAAGGGAACTGCAAATTAACATTCACAAAAAAAATATGATAAAGTCCTAACTTGATTAAATTTATATTGTTTAATGGTATAATGGATATAATGTATAGCCTTTTCTATTAATGGTACACGTCTACATGAAATAACAATGTAAGCCTGAAACCATAACTGCAATTCCTAAGATAAAATTAACGGGATAACAAACCTGTTGCTTCTGCTTTTCATTTCTCCACATGTAAATTCATGTAGAAATATTCTTTAATACAAGAATTGCAATCTTTATTTTCCTTTGATAAGTACAAGAATAACAGTATTTTACTTTTTCTTCTATCTATTTTTATCACCATCCCTCACGAATCTACCCCATGCCCAATACTTCCACCTTATTCTATTCAATCCGACTAGCTATCAACAGCCATAGCCCACCATATAATCTACCATATGCAACATTCATTTAAGTATTTAACATTTATGGTTTCTCCTCCACCAATTTTACTTAAAGTACAAGACTACAAGCATAAACCCCTTACATTACGATATTTGAAGAGAAAGAATGAAAATTGTGCCATAAACTAGCATTTTAATTTTCATAGTTAACTTCCTTAATTTGCATGAAAACGACAGTCATGGCATTAGTATTTATGAATGTTCTGCACCGAACTTCCAATAATCTCATTACCCATTATAAAACAAACACCAAGGGCAAAGAATTAACAGTTTAAAAAATAGAATAATTAAATAACCTGAACTTTCCATTTTCACTTTAGTCTCTCCTTGTTTAGTTGCCTTCAGAACTGCCTCTAAAACAATACCAGCTCCAGCATCAAGCCCCGCTCGGACATTCTCAATGCAAACCTATAATGAGTGGATAGATCATGTTTAGCACATTGTGAAATTTTGTATAAAATAAATTTAGGCAAAAGATTAAACCAAAGAACTTATGCCTGAGGCATCGTACAAATTCATCAAAATTTCACAGAGATGCTGACCTTATGCCTGAGGCATCGTACAAATTCATCAAAATTGACGCGCCAAAGAACTTCTTTCTTTTTATTAGTAGCCGATGCTTCAGTATCCTCCAGCTCCAAACAATCGTGTTTACGCTGTAAAGAAATGAGAACAAATTATTTAATCAGCTGGTAATGTACGATTTATAAAGCAAGTGTCTATGAAAGTGAAAAAAATCAACCTTCTCTCCAATTGTCATGCTGCTAGTGGGATTTTCCTTACAAACATCATCAGTGCTGCATATATCTGTTGTTTCAACTAAAAATCTAACTGAATCCAATGGAGCTGCTGCTGCCAAAGCACGTATCTCCATAGGCTCTTCAGGCACCTGCATTCGGGACTTATGCAACTCACAAGTTTTCCTATCTCTACGCAGAAATGATCGTCAGCTCATACACTTCACCAAGAAAAGAGAAATACCTGAGAGGATTTAGCGCCTCTTTTATTTTCATCTTTATTTAGCGGAGCAAGGAACGGTTCATGAGCAGGACAACGTTCCACATATCGGGCATTCACAAGTTTATTAAAACTGTCATGTAAAGCATCCAAACTTGTACAATTTCCTGGAAAAAAATTACAGAGAGGAATTTAATAATAGAAAATTTAACTCATTCCATAAAATAAGAGCATAAGGTGACTTAAGAAAGATGATAAAGAAATACTACAAGAGGAACATTAGTAATATATGCATCTCTCTCATCAACATACAATTAAAAAGAATAAATATTAAAAGAATTATATTCTTCCATTGTTAATAATAAAGAACCTTATTAAAACTGCCTATTTTTTCTTTTAAGGAGAAACCAATTTCATTGCAATAAATAGTGGAGAAACAATGATTCACACAACAGAGTTCCACTCACATGTATATAAAGAATAATTATAGGGTCGCTATGAGCATGTTTGTTGTCATTGCATATTTTACACATCATATTTTTTTGATATTGCTTTGGCATAGAATGCACAGTGACGAAGATAGATTCAATCGACAATACAGTTTAGGTTGATGTTACTCCTAGAACTGCTTCAAACTCATCCTTCAGATCATTACATAATTGTAATTTGTTCAGCTTATAAAAGTGACAATAATACAGCAAACAAAGTACAGTAAGGAATTCAAGGACCCATATCTAACTTCATTTTTTTTTTTTGATAAAAAAGGACCCATGTCTAACTAAAAAAACCTCACATCAAGAATTTGAAGTCCTCTACATAAATTTACAGAGTTTCTTTTGCATTTCTACTACTTGTCAAACAATAAAGCATGAGCTTTATTGTTGTAGTAAATACTGTTTAGAATGAGGATAGCTTCTCAATAAAACACAATAAGAACATACACAAGAAACTTGCCTCCACTTAGACTTGATGTCTCCTTATGCCTATCTGCAATTTGATTTAGTGAAAGTCTACCATGTTGAAGCAACCCTTCAAAAATATCTTCACACTGCCAAAAGCCAACACAAAAACCTGAGCGATCAACATTCCCCGGTCACCTAGCTACAAGGGAACTATATTACTAATACCCAGTCAAAAATTCCCCACCCAACTCACCTCTTTACCCAGTTCCTTCGATACGATTGTGATGAATTTTGGAAACCTCATATGATGGATGATGTTATCAAACAATACCATGTACTGAGTTATAACCCTTGGCGCTTCTCCAAAATTGCCTGCATTCATATGTATCAACTATGAGTATACTCTTTTATACAACAATGAGTCGCCCCTGGAGTAAAAATTAGATCATATACTTTTTGTATGTATATCCAATGTTTTCTTATTAATGCAAGTGATTTATATAATGCAATGATACTAAGATAGTATGTAATCATGTTCTAGGGTTTAAAAAGGGCACCTTGCTGTTGAATTGCAAAGGCTTGAACACAATTGTGTTGAATAAGAACAAGCAGAGCATTAACCACATCCTGTTTACTCAACTCGGTGTATTTGATAATTTGTCCGAGGGGCAGGGTTCCTCTCCGGAGAAGACATTCACAAACTTTCTGTACATTTAATTAATTGTACTATTATGATTATAGGGTTTACACGTGCAAATAGTAGACAAGGGTTTATAGACGGAGTGAGAGAGAGGACAAAAAAAGCACTTACACCGACAATATGACCAAAGTATGAGGTTATTAGGTGAGCGGCCAGCTTGACCCCGTACTGCGACCGTCCCATTCTGCTTTCTTGTTTTCCGACTCGGCAGTTTTTCACAGGGGGCCGACCGAGAACGTGAGGAGGACGGGGAGAGTGAAGTTCAATTTGCACCCCACCAGACTTTCAAAATCAAAGAGATAACCCCAATGTTTTAGCCGTCTCTTCGATTGACGGAAACAACGTTATATTAAAGGGTAAAAGTGGCAAAACACTAATTAAAAGGAAGAGAAGGCCCAAAAAAAAACAATAAATAAATAAATAATTCAAGTCACCACCCACCAGTTATCTTTATCTTCACTCTCTTAAAGATCCGTAATTCACGCTCTGTCCAATCTCCGTCGCAAACAATAAGCACCGCGAGACAATTATAGAATTACTTCACGAAATTGCAAAATTTTAAAGTTACTGTAAGTACCCAAAATAGCAAAGAGTGGTAAATCTATCCATAAAATATTTAAATGACTTAAATTTAAATTTTGATTATTATAATTAATTTTTAAATATAAAATAATTAATCGAGTTTACTGGACTAAATTCAAAAACAAAAGTATTCAAGAAGTGACAAAATATTGAACAAAAAAATTCAATTAGAACTGAATTTTTAAGTGTCTTGTATTTTTTATATAAATAGATAGGTTTTACTTGATTCTCATATTATTTTTCTATATTAGCACATAGGACTTTTGTTATGGACAATATAGCTAGCATTAGTTATGTGACTAATTATGCTAAACATAAAAGTATTTGTAGTTGATATTAACATTACACCAAAAAATTCTACGTGCTAATTTAAAAAATGAGACTAAAATAATTTCAAAGATATATTACGAGAATCATCATGTTAATAATAAAAAATATGACTAAAATAATCTTGGATTGCATTGCATAATACAAGGGTCACAGTAATTAAAATTAATACAAAGTACTAAATAAGTCTAAAATGAAATAAAATAAGTTGATTGGTGTATATAAAAAATTAGGTTATAAATTTATATTTGTGTGGTCGGAAGCTTGGGTGGTAAATTCATTGGTACAAATCCGTTTGGCTGAGCTGGGCATGCTAGCTAGCAGCCTGATAGTATTACTTCGAGAATACACGTTCAAGTTATCCTTCGAATCCACAGAAATCAATGGCGACAGCTATCACCAAATTAATGGATGCAGGGAACAGGAAAAGATAGCACCAAAAGTCTGGCCAAGTTTAAGTTGACAACGTCAGTTAGTTCGTGAAGAAAAAATCAAAAATGCTTTCGGAGTGTTTAGTTGTTTTGGTACATAAAAATAGGGCAAGGGTGACCCCATCTAGATCGGAGGAAGGGGACATCTACGTTGTACCACCGGGACAAGATCATGAATGCAGATATCAATCTTGTTCCTGTCTGAGTTGAGTTGAGTTGCGTTGCGTTGCTTCCGGTACACCTTCGTTCGTTCCAAAAAATTTCACTGTTTTAATATATTCATAATATCATCATAAAGTTTATAATCAATATTAAATTATTATAATTAATATATTTATAATATTTTCAAATACTTGAACAACTTTATATAGAATTTAAAATTTTCAAACTTTATAAGTAAATTGATTTCCTCACCATTTAATCGTATCGTTTGCTTGTTGCACGTACATGTACGTATTTGTTCTTGCGTTTTTACCGATGATACAGATGGAGAGAGAGTTTGTTCACCATACATGCATTGCCATGCACACGTTAGCTGACGTGTGCTATAAATAATATATCCACTTTCACATATGGCATTGGCACCTGAGGAACCATTTTCGTTCGTATTTTTGAATTTGGATCAGCTAATTGGATATTCAATTTTAGACCTACCGCATGCCTGCAGTTACCAAAATTAGTGTTCTACCTGGAAATTAACTGGTTAATTAGATGATTTTATGTACTTTAATTAGTTACGTACTCCATATGTGAGTAGCTAAGTAGAATATATATATATATATATATATAAAATTATCAGAGATCAGCTTAGAATAATTGAAACTAATTACTACTTCCATTTCAAAATTAGAGATATTTGTGTGTTTCAATGTAGTAAATTGGTGAAATCGTAAATTTCAAATTTAAAATAAATTTATTTTATTTTATTGATGTAAATATATATATAATTAAATTTAAAAAAAAATAAATCATAATTAATTTGAATTTAAGATTTCATAAATTCAAGTACCTCTGATTTTGGATAAGAGAGTATTAAGAGTCGCATTATTGGATCTAACATTTATTCTCTGTGTTCCCATCAGACTTAGCTGTTTGATTGGAACTATTACCTGTCTTAAAGGTTAACGCCATTAAAGAGTCTGTCGATTACAAATTTATAACTTCTCTCGTATGTTGTTAGTTATTATTACAAACAAGTCCGTGATTAATTGTTGGTTAGAAAAATCTGAATAATTGCTTAGTATGGTGCAAGTTAAATCAAAGAATACTTAAAAAAGAAAAGATTACTCCTAATAATTTATTTTTAAAATTAAAAAAAAAGAAGTAGATATTGTTTGTATACTAATATAGCTGGATATATTAGAAGAAAGTTAACTTGTGTCCTGTACAATATAAATATGTAATGAGACATGCCCAAATTCACTAGCCTAAATGTATAAAAATAGTTTATTGGCCCATCTAAGGTCTTACTTAAAAGTTTATGACAATTTTGCTACCAATAATAATGCATTTTAGGATTTGTAAGGCTGTTAACTTTTTTCTTTTTTCTGTTTCCAGATCAGACTATAATAAGTGAGAATGGAAAATAAGACCCAAAAAAATCCACAATTTTATGCAGGTTAATAGTTCATTTAAAAGTTATTTAATTATGCCAAGCATCACCCCAATTCTAATCACCATATAGTTCAAGTTACTTAAAGATGGAGTATTATTTTATCAGTTGTTGAAATAAACAAATTAAGAGATCAAAAGTAAATGTGATAATTTAATGGTAAGGTTTTTGTCTTTACGTACCTTGCAAGGTTAAATTCGAGTATATGTCCCTCCATGAACCGAAAAAGAAAAAATAAAAAATTATTCAAAATTATCTAAATAAATTGGAGCGTGCCGAAGGTCTACCTTTCTTCCTTCCAAAAAAAAAAAAAAAAAGGGTCTACCTTTCTTTGATATAAATCACACCACAAGCATGAAGATAAAATACGCAACCAACTATTTTCTCGATCTATCCTAACTCTTCCTCCATCTCCTCCTCCTTGTACATATGAATTATAAAGCTCAAATTATTCAAAACCCAAATATAAATTTGTTGTAATTCTCAAAAGAAAAACGTAGAAGGATTATTAATTAGGGTTCCTGATGAATTTGTTGTACAGCTGGTGCAGGTGGAGAGTTCCAAAGGGATCGCATTGATCCGAGAGCTTTAAACGAGTTCAAGATCATGAGCTATATATTCTTCATGCATTTTTGGCTCGATTCATTGATGGTTCACCGGATCATGCTATCCCTTAGGAAGTTTCCATCTGTGGCTCTAAAATTTTGTGTTGACTACATCTTCAAGGTAAGCTTAATCTATTTCTTACCTTACTCTTATATCGATCTACTGCACATATGTGGAGTATATGTATATATGCAGTGATATTTCTATATAGATAGATAGATAGAAATATCTAAATGGCTTTTGATCGAGATCAATGCATCCTTACGTGATGTCCTTTAGATGCATCTTTTGTTTTACCGATCTAAATGAATAGTAGTCCGAGATCTATAATCAAGCGATAATTAAAAATTAATTAATTATCATAATTCAGCAATAATTCATTCTACTCAATCTGTCCTAATTTAAATGTCTTAATTTTTTAAATGTTTGTAGCACGGACAAAAATACATTTATGTATCGTATTTTAAAAGTATTTAAATCTATATAATATGTTAATATATTATACTTTTCAAAATATTTAATAATTTTATGGAAAGTATATTTAATAATTTTATAGAAAATATAATTTATAATTATGTTAAATATTGTCAAAAAATTAAAACATTTAAATTATGACGGAGGGAATATTAATTAATGTTATGGTGACAAGGGGATGGATACAAAATGTTATTAATAATCCTGTTTTCTGTAATAATTAAAGTTATTAGTAAAAAGGCACACAAATGTGATTGAGGTGTTTGATAAGATGAGATCGAGCAGCGGGATGGATATATACCATCCTGATTCTAAGGTGAATGCCCTTGTATTGAATGAATGCTTATCGGAGGTCGCGGGAGTTAGAGAAGGCAAATGCTGTATATTTATAGGGAGATGGAGAAAGAGGATTGTGTTTTTCCAGATGAAGTTACTTCACTTCCAGATGTTTAAGTTAATTTATATGGTGCATGCCAAAATCAAGGGATTTCGAGATGGTTGAATCACTATTTGAGAGGTACGTTGGGCTCTGATCGATCATAACATTAACAAGAAAGATTTGCATCTAGCTAGTTGTACCCAGCATTTACAAAAGATCGAGCAAATAGTTTCCCTTAAATATTTATAGTTCTTTTTTTTTTTTTTTGGTGTTTCAGATTACAATAAAAAATAAACTAATTGTGGCGAGGTCACGCAACGCCAACAGCATCAGCTAATAGTAGATTACAAATCCCTGCAGGGAGAGAACTTAGAACACTTAAACTATCGTCGTGGGAAGCAACCTCCCTTGCAAGATAATCCGCATAGGCATTCCTTCCCGGAGGGTTAAATATTTATAGTTCATTTGCTCTACAAAATAATGGCCCAGTATTTGATGCTAATAGACTAGCCAACCGGATGAACAACAAATAGGTTCCCAGCATTAACAAGTGTTTGATGCATCTAGAATAGTCAACCGGCTGAATGATGGCGCAGGAATTTTGCAAATCGCTGCCATTATGAAGCTCTTGATATTTTGGTTCTTCTGTAGATAGTGTATCTGCATCTTTAGATTACATGTATTCTCCTTCTTATGCTCTAAATGGTACTTGTTGTAGTGTCAGCAGCATCGGGTGATCTATGGAGTAGTCGATCATCAGTGAAAGAAAGCATATGCCATAGCTTCTCGTGATCTGAATAATAATATTTTTCTCTTCCCCCCCGCCCAAACAAAAAAAAAACAACTTGGGACATTGACAGCGGTATGGATATATACATCCCGTAATTTCTGAAATTGCAGGTTTACTTTTGAGATTAGAATGACATTGCAGTTGGACAAGTTGCTTCAATCTCTATATGTACTACTGTAGTGTAGCATTTGAGTTTGTTGCATATTCTAAAGTTTGAGAGAATTCAACATGCATGGGTGGCTTGGTGCCCAATGCTAGTATACATGTGATTAATACTCATCTAATAATCCCATTTTCTTTTATGTTCAATCATTTGTTGCCATAGCACTACTACTCGACAATTGTGATAGGGTCCCTTAAATATTTGTAGTTAATTTGTTCTACAAAATAAATTTCATTAATGATTACAATGACATTTATGTTCTCAACCTTGCCATCACATATCAATCATCATTCCACTACAAATAATTTAACAACTCATAGGGATAAATATAGAGAATGTATGTTCAGAATATTTATAATATTGTAACAATAATGGTCTTTTTATGAAATGAAAGAAATAAGTCCTGTCTGGAGCAACTTGTTACAACATCTTATAGCCTATTTTAAAGAATAAATTATGTTAAAAGTGTTTATTTTAACTAATTTTAAAAAAGTTACATGTTGAAAACAATATTTTCAACTTAATTGAAAAAGTTCGTTAATCAGTATTTTTTTTTTATAATTTATGGCTTATTTAAATTAACAAATAAGCTTTATACTATTCTGTAATAAGTTATGTCAAATGGTTATTCATCTATTTGTTGCAAAAAGAATGATCAAACTATGAAAATCCATAAATGTTACTTTTAAGGAGAGACAATTATCCCACACTATATACTCCCGTTGTCCCAAAAAATTGACTAAAATACTTAAAGTCCGTAAATTAAGAAAAACTGCTTTTGATTAGAGAGAGACATTTTGAGCCACAAAAAAATTTGAGTATTCCCATAAAATTCTTATTCTTTAAACATACACCGCATACTTTTATTGATATATATGCTTACATTATTTATTTTTAGACCCAAAAAAAATAAAAGATACCCGGCCTCATTATTTTTAAGACGGTGGAATTTTTTTTTAATTCTACTCATAAATTTTTTCTTCTTTAAATATATTCCACATAATCTCTTTGATTTTTGTATTTGTTCTTTTATTTTAGGATTAAAAAACATGGACAACTTATAGCTGAAAAAACATGGCTTGGTGAGGAGTACCGCTCCTCATTCGGGTTTTTTGTTATTTTTTTAGTAATTATTTTTTTTATAATTTATAAAAAAATTTAATTAATATTTTTTTTTTGCTTTCAAGATTTATTCAAAGTATTGTTCTAAATTTTTTTTAAGTTAACAATTTGTACTAGATAATTATTTATATAGTTAGTTAAAATAGTTATTTTATAAAGTTAGGTATATAATTATTTTATATAGTTAGTTACTGTCTCCGTCTCAAAAAGGATGAGCCTTGACTCATCATTTTGTGAGACAAAATGATAAGTCAAGACTCATCATTTTCAAGACAGAGGGAGTATTTGACATAGTTATTTATTTTATATAATTAGTAATTTATATGGTTATATACTTATTTTTATAATAATTATTAATTTTTATAAAAAGAGTTAAAAACAAAAAGGATAATTTTT
>JAUMHB010010003.1:0-27435 GCA_032359685.1 Pittosporum tobira
TTTTTTTAGAAAAAAAAATTATATTTGTTTGGGCTTTATCTCATTTAATTTATATATGAAAGAGTAGGTTAACCCCTGGTGTACTTGACTCGCTCTGTGATAAGAACCGCCACTTAAGGTCGCAACCCCTCCTCCCCCTCCCCCCCCCCCTAATATAATACTTCATCCGTCTTAAAATAAATAAATAAAATATAAAAATTACATAAATTAAAAAACTTAAATTTTTTTAAAATAATATATTTTTTTAATAAAATTATTCTTACAATCATATTTTATAATAATAGAAAAAAAATTAATGTGCCATAAAATATAGATAAAAAAATAATTAAAAACTAAAAAATAATAGATTAAACTGAACTAATTTTTTTTAGGACAGTACACAGATTATTTATTAATACAGATACATATAGGAGTATACCACAACGCACAGCGACAGGATACGAGAAACGTCACACTAATACAACATATTCTCTTTTCCACGGTCATATATACATGAATTTCAAGCCAAAGAGAGGTCTTTCAAGTCTTTTAAGCACTTGCAGAGACACTGATGGCATTCAATTCAACATGCTGCTTACCCTCGCTCTGAGGGTGTACTGTAACAACAGCGCGTGCCTCTTCCCTGGAGGAATGATCATCTCCCTCACGAGAGACAGCAATTGATATATTTTCTGGTTCCTCTCGATATTGTTCAATGATCTCCCAATCCTCTTTAAGGGAAGTGACTTGTAAGCCTTTCTCTAGGTGGCTTTCAATTTCGAATGATGTGGGTAGGATCACGTAATCGTTCAGAGGATTGTAGTATGGATCGTGGTCGGCGTTGAGCCAGTGCTTGAGGATTCGGAATACGTGACGATCACAGAGGATTCCCCGGTGCTCACCTGGGACCCCAACTCGTGCTACTGCATTGAGCTCATCAGTCTGTGAGAAGTAAAATTAATTACCAACTTCAGACATCACTGATTAGAAGAATCTACTAATGAAAACGTTAAATTCCTATAGAAATACATAATCAAGAGTTTTGCTTCAAGGGAAAATATGACAAATTAACGTACCTTTGCAGATTCCACCGGAACTGTACCATCACCATCAACGCATGTGTATGTAGCCTGAAAATGAGAACCCATGAAATATCGTCACCATACAAAGTAAACACACATTTTACCCAACAAATGACTACATGAATGAGTATGCAAATGTATCCCGTGAATAATCATTACCGAAAGCAAAGGTAATTGTTGAAGATCTGTTATTGGTGCGTCGTTGCTTCCATAGCTGCACAAGTGAACAATATCAGAAATTAATTAAGTTGTTCACACAATCCAATACCAGAATGCCCAAGTTAAGAGAGCTTGAGAAGGCATTACCAGATACTGTGAGGTGTCTCAGTATTAGTCCCATATATATTGTAGAATTTAACTTGAGGCGGAACCTGAGCACAAGATAGGATCTTTCTGGTCTCATCAGCCCATTTCAAGATTTCTAGGTTGAATGGTAAAGGTATATCCACCCCTTCGTACTTAACCTGTAATGATGCAATTTGCAAATGCATATGAATTTTTCATATAAAGCATATGAACATGCAACTTTTAAAAGTAGGCAAGAAGACAACATTCCTACTTCCTAGTAGACCTAACCTTGGGAGTATAGAGAAAATTCAGCACGACCGGCCACACATGATTTATTTAGAATGCCTACCGGGCACAATAACAAGTATTTTCAAGCTTAACTTTGGATCACATTGAGACAAAAGATATTGTGTTAGAAAAAATAATTTAGATGCGTTTATGGTTAAAAGAAATGATAGTTGACTTAATTATAGCAGCGACCAGCCTTTGCAATGATCAACACTCAGGCATATAAACAAGCGGTAGAAGGTCCAAATTCATATCATGTGAGCCGTTAAATATGGATCAAAAGTTAAAACTATTCCTTCCAACATGCATTTAAGGGGGAATAAATGTGGGTAATTGCATTTTCTAAACATATAGCCAGCAGTATATGACGGGCGAATTCTCATAACTTGAGATCCTACAATATAACTAGAATTCCAAACTTAGCTTGGATATTGTAACACCACCGAAGAAGAAAAAAGCTGATAGACTTTGACATCATCCGACTTTTATTAATCAGCATTTCATGAAACAGAGGATGACAGCTTACCTTGTTAATTGAAAGTGCTTCACTGATAATTGATATAGCTTCCACCGGGGCATAAGACTCCAGCATAATACTAGAGTTTCCATTAGCGTCATTATTCTCCCTCCAAAATTCTAGAAGTGGAGTGTGTTCCCAGTTGAAACTAGGAGAAGCCATCAATTCATATACTGATGGGCATTCGATTAGCTGAAACATTATAATGTTTGTCACCAGCAAGCATAGACAACTACGTAAAGTCAAACATGAACAAATTTATAAAGGAAATTAAAATACATCATTATTGTGTATGTATTTTTTTTATTTTTTTTTGTGTGTGTGAGAGAGAGAGAGAGAGTACACTTCAACACTATCATATCAAAAGGTTAACTGGAAAATTCAACAGTATCAGTAAGGATAGACTTCAAAAACAACCAAATTTTGTAACATAAGCAAATTTATCAGAATGCTTGAAACTTCATTACCAAACAGAAGCCCCAAAAATAACATGTACAGGAAAGCTATACGTTTGTCCATACCAGCTGGTGCATGTGCCATTTTGAGACGAAAAAGTTCTGTTGCCACCCTTCCACAAATGACATCCCATTCAAAAAAGATGATGTGACATAGCCAGGTGCACCTGTTGGTAATTCATATATACAAAAATTGAAAGGTAAGACTTCCGATGGACCACGTTCTAATAAAATTTGAGTTAATTACATCTAAACCCACTATCTCTAAAAGAATGCATAATAGTAAGTTTAATTTAGACAAGCTTTCAAAGAGAAGCATTTAACACTAGATAATTGGTCAATAGATATATCAATGCAGTCCTTGAAAGAGAATTCAATTACTGCCATGCCTTCAAATTTATCAAATCAACAGACAAGAAGAATTTGAACAAAACATAGCATCTGTTTCTGACAGGAATATATATCCGCAACTATGGAAGTTTGAATACAGTATGCTTACCTTGAAATGGTGCGGCAATTGCTATCCAATTTTTCACATATTTCTCAAAGACCTACAAAAGAATAACAACCACATAAATTAGTTTAGTTGCATCTAAAGAAAACACCATATCCTTTAATAGGATCAGTCACACAAAAAATGTTGACAGAGAAAATAAACGGAAAGAAATTAATGAGCATTAATTCAAAAGGTCAGAAAGTATATTTACATCACAATGTAGGCTCATGAAACATTTAACCAGAAGACCGCCCATAGAATGAGTTATGATGTTGATCCTTTTTCCACCTGAAGCAGAGTATATTGATTCCAGTTTTGCAGCAAAGCAATCCAAAGTTTCTCCAAACCTAATATGTGAACAACAATTAAGCAAATCCTATGATGTAGTATTACATAATTAAGACCACATATTTGACAGGAAATCATAACACATTACTGGGTAAGCTAAAAAGCAATTTTGACCAACTTAATAGTTTTTTTTGAGGTTGAACCCCGATATATATATATATATATATATATATATATATATATATATATATAGTATATAATAAAATTAAAAAATAGAAAAAAAAGAAAAAGGGGAAGGTTGGTCATCGGAAAATCAAAAAATGGCTGGTACTTAGTTATGCGACATTTTCTGGGGGCAAAAGAGTAATTTCAGGGTTCAAAGTCTCATAATACATTGACGCCAAGGTTCTCTTTCTTATATTGTTTAAGGGTTGAACTTCCTAAACGCAAAAATTAGGGTCGAAATTGTTTTTAAGCCTAATATTTATCATCTTACAACAATCACATCTTTTCCATCAAAGTTGACAAACTTCTAAGATAAGATGAATAGACCATCTTCCCAATCACATATCCAGATACAACACTTTTGCATCTACACATGGATTTGTACACATTGTTCTACCTCTCTCCTATTATCACCCTTATTTCTACACTCCAAACATTTTTATTTTTTTTGAAATACGGAACTTCCCTCCAAGTCCATTTCAAGCTCTACCTATTCTCAGCCACCTCTACCTTGTTTACCAACCACTCATTAGACCTTGTCACAAATCTAAGACCGTCGCGGCCCACTTCTCGTCTCCAAATTCTACATCAATTTATCTGGCACTAACCAATGAAACAATAGCATAAGTAAACTGACTAGCAAAAGGCCACAATTATGCATAAACCCAAAAGATTGTACAGTATATTCCATCATTCCCACCTTGAATTAGTGTAAAGAAGCTTTCCAGCCACAGAAATTGAGGCATCCAGCTCCCCATTCTCATATAGCAACTTAAGATCAGAAACCACTGGAATATTTCTCTTCATATACGCAGCGCGCACGCACACACCCTTGTATCAATTGGTATGTTGTTCAAGTGGTTTGGACGACCAAATCTGGTTTACAATGTGTAAATGACTTAAATGTCCCTGTTCCAGAGACTAAATAACATTCCAATTGCCAGAGTAATCCAAAACACTGACATCACGGTTTTTTTTGGGACAATTTTTTATTGGGGTTCAACCTCCACAAAATTCAATTAGTTGGGATCAAAATTGCTTTTAAGCCTAATGGGTAATCCAAGCATGTGTGTCATGCCCCAAAACTACATCGTTTCACTGGAAAAACTTAATAATTGAAAGATCCTTTCCTCCTCAAATATTACAAAGCTCGTCAATCTTATCAGGTTTATTTATGATATGAATTTGTGTTCTCAAAATTTTGAATCCAATTACCCGGTTACCCCAAACTATAACCTTCAAAACAAAGGTCACAATATTTATGTTGATATTTGATAAACTTCCACTTAGAATGAATTAGGGCAGTTTTATCAAACCCAATTTGCAGAAAGAAAATTAATGATTTTTTAGCAATGAAAGCTGCAGCCTTTATCGGTAAATAATTCAACTTAATGACCTTACAGCTAAAGTTAATATAGTTTGGGTCAGAAATCCATAGAGATAATTAGTTGGAGCTCATCATTTTGCAAAACCCAATTTGCAAAACAACAACTGCATCAGTATTAAAGAACTCCAGTGTGCATCTTAATGCCAACTTCTTTTTCTTTTTCTTTTTCTTTTTACCTTGGTTATTATTAAGTGAAGGGACATAGAACCTGAAATGGAGAAATAAATATAACCACAGAGATGCATAAAAGAGATGGAAAGACAAGCAAGATCTCAATTTTTATTTACCAGACATGCTAGTAAATATTAAGGATATTTTAATTTTTTAGAGGAATAACGTCAGCTCGAGGAAGAATGAATTTACATATTATCATAGACATTACCTGTTGCTTTGCCGAAAATCATATCCAAACCCAAAAAGTGATTTTCCCTCTTGGTAACCCCACCCGGTCATTTCAACAATCATGTCATGAAAATAATTTACACTGTCACGCCCAATGATCTGCAAAAAAACCCCAAGAAGTAAGACACATTAAAAGTTCAGAGTTCGCCACTCCTCCTTGACTAGAGCCCAGAACTGCTCAGTAATCACTTACTAAAATGATTTTCAAGTATCACATCAATCTCAGCTTTCCCAATATTCTATGGATCCCTAAAAATAAACCACTGCTATGGAAAGAAAAAATCATACAGGATAGCCAGTAGTAGTACAATGGCACTTTGATGGGATTGCTTGTTCAGATCTTCACAATGATTGGAGGGCTGCCCTTCATTATTAGTTTTGATTTTTCTTCCATCATGTAATTTAGGAGAGTTCTTATACTCTTATCATTTTATAGTTCTTCACTGATCTAATAAAATTTTCTTTTTCTATCAAAGAAAAATTTTTCTAAAAAATCCTACTAGTACAGCCATGAATTTATCTTTTCATTACAAGTAATTGTTGAGAAGGTTAATAGCAAGATGACCAGAAAACCATAAAATCAGGAAAGCACGGATTCACGTGATTGTTTTTTGGAATGTTAGCACTGAGAGCTTCACATGATTGTTTTTTAGAATGTTTGCACTAGGATCTTCATGCGATTGTTTTTTTGGGTGTACCAGTTGTTTTCTGTTCTCTCCTGTCTTCTTTCTGGGGGACTATTATCGGTTATAGGCATCATATCAACCTAAAGAACCTAGTCCCAACTATTCAAGCAAGGGGTAAATGAGATTTTATATAAGCAAACTCCAACTTCTTCAAACAAATAGACGAGATGAAATAGTTACTAAATGACACGCACCATGTCAGGATCCAACACATCAATTGCATACAACCCATCTCTGTCTTCAGGAACCAGAATATTTGTCTTGGGATCCAAAGACACGGATTTGCCTGTTCACATGAAAAAGCATATATACTAGAATTAAGCACCCAAGTACCAATTCAAAATTCAATAGAACTAGAACTAAAGCGTCATCCTCCTTAAAACCAGTCAACAGCCATAAAACAAGCCACGACCCAAAATAATTAGAAGAGAAAATAAGTCTTTCTAAAAAGAATTCATCCTATATTTACCAGCTATAGCTCACGTGGCATCTTCTGCCACTTCAAAATGAAGGGTGCAGAGTTTATGCCCCCTTCAACTAACTGAGGGCGTAATCACATCCAGGCAGCAGTCAGAAGCATTTTACTTTATAATTTATGCATCCATGGTGATCTTTTTAAATTCCACATTCCAATCCTAGCCAACTAGTGTATAAAATGCTTACAGTTACACGGCATTATTTGTTCATTTTAGTGTACTCATCAAGCATTTGAGTCTTCTCTGATAATCTACAATAAATGCTAAATAATCAATAAAGATGTAGATTTTGGCAATAATTACCAGACGAAATGAGGCTGTTTTGTTACGGTTTGTTAAAAATGCTATCCCAGCGTTAAACTCCAAAGTTCTTTCATACTACCAGGTTGACATTTTTGCAAACTACTCCATTCGTAATTAGATAAACAATCAATAAAGATGCACATTTTATAAATAATTACCAGACGAACGATCGAATTTCGACCAAAGCTTGGTACAAAACTCATGATCAGACCCGAAAATCCGAACCCAAACGCGCTCTTCTTTACCGTTTTCGTCAACGGCGTTCAGTATCGACCCGGCGATACCGGGAACAAGTAGAACCGGGTCGAGATTCGTGTCAACGTACGGCTCAGGCTTCTCGATGAGCTTCAACCAGAGCTCAATCGATTGGATTATGTCCTCCAACAGCACCGCCATCGCCAAAACCGCACCTTTAGATATGTTATAGATACAGTAATTGTATATCTAACTTTGCGATGTGAGATGTGAGATGTGAATGTAATTTGGGAGGCGGCGCGAAGCGGTGGAAGCAATCTGTAGAAAAATTGGAAGTCTGGTCAAAGAAAAAATAGATGGAGTGTGGTATTTTGCGTTACGCAAAAGACAGGTGTAACTACCACTTTCCCGTCTTTCCAGTTACTGTGTGCTTAGACTCGGCTTGTAACTACTCATCTTCTCTTTTCTTAAAAACTAAAAATAATTTAAATTTTATTTATTAATTATATTATATTATAAGAGGAAGAAAATAATCTATTAACCATATATTTTATTTTTATATTTATTTTTGTATCTTACTATATATCTTATACTCAACTTATTTAAGAATAAGTTATAATTTTTTAATTTATTTTTAAATAAATTGAAATAACTACTTTTAAAATAATGTACTTATAACTTCTGTTATTAGTTTTAAATTAAAAATTAAAACAAAAAATAATTTATTTGTGGTCAATTTAAATTAATTAAAAAATTATAAGAGTTCAATCACTTAATGGAAACAATTGAAATGTAAATTATTGAATTGAAACGAAATTAAGAATTTATAATAATAATAAAAATATAATTATTTTTAAAAGAAATTATAAATTATTTAATTAAGAGTTGATTTATTGAAAAAAAAAATTCCCAACAAATATACGGAGTGCATTTTATTTACGAAAATAAGTGTGAATCCTAACGGAGCATAAAAAGTCAACCAACATTACGTAATGCTTATGTTTTCTTTGTTGGATGACAAAACCGCCGTTACAAAACCCTACATGGAACTCAGCTATTCCATCTGTTATTATATAATGTACGTATATTATATCTCCCCCAATAAATTCAATCTGTTACTTTTAGGGAAGGGGAGAGATATGGATAGTTGGTTGGATTTACACGCCGATTTGCTCCGTATGATTTCAAGGCGGCAAAAGATCGGGTTCTATTCGGTTCAGTTTGGAAGAACTAGCTGAGTGTTGTGGCTTCTGAACCGAAGTTTTTACCTTGCTCACACTCACCACCGCCGACAAGGAAGATCCGATTTTTGAACTGGATTTACCGGAAGGGGGGGGGGGGCCGTTCCTTGGGGGTCATGGACATGAAAGGTGAGATTTAATTATCTTCTAAATCATTTCACCGGTGAGAAACGAACTGAGCTGCCACATGTGTCGGGATTGGAAGGTTATGCCGAGTATGTTGTGTATTGTCACATTCCTACCAGGGATTTTGATAACTCATTCGTGCCGTATAAAGTGGTGATATCATCATCTGATGCTAAATCAGAATTCATCTCCATGGCCATTTATGAAGGTTTCAGGACACTGACTTCTGCGAGACGAGGAGGTTCAAATTCATGGACTCAGGAAGAGTCCAGGATTTTTGTTCCGCGGCCTCTAATTTATATATATATATATATATATATATAATAAGATTAGTAATTAATAATTTATTTATTTTTTAAAAAATATAATGATATATAATTTTTTCAATAATTTTTTCTTTCAACTTTAAAAAATGGGGATTGTTTATCTTTTTTTTAATAGAAATTTTTTTAACATTTTTTTCTCAATATTTATTCTCAAATATAAATTTCACTACATTCTAAAATTTACTTTTAATAATATTCACTGTCAAAAGTATTCTTTCAACACTTGTCGTATATACTAGAAGTGTTAATCAAAAATAATTCTTTAACTATATTGATGAAATAAATGATACTAAGAATAAAGATAATATTTAATTTCACAAAAAAATTATAAAATAAATTAATTTAAGTAAAGTATGTGCATGCATATGATTTATTTTGTGTTATATGTAATATACAAACATACGAAAGAGAACTTTTATATAGTAACATTATTATGAAGTGTGAAATAGACAAAATAATAATTTATTAAAAAATTAATAAAATAAACTGAAAATTAATAAATTTTCTAAAAATGTAAGTTACTTTAAACATGTGACAATGGTCTACTTTTAAGCCAAATTGCATCTATTTTACAGACAATCATAGTATTCTAATGCGAGATTTTGAAAATGGTCACAATCGATATGGTTGTTTATAGTTTGGCGGAAGGCACCATCAAACCACATTATAGAGCTTGAGATTAGCTAGATTGCTCACTTTACCTCACCTCAAACTTGATATCCGTACAAGTTCTTTTGTTCTTTTTTTAAGTTGTTTTTTTATGTTCATCGTGTGTTTGTACAAAATAAAAAACATGATGTGGTTTTAACAATTGTCCATCAATTGTTAAAAAAAACAAAAAACAAAACAAAACAAAATAAAAATAACACATAAAAAAAAAAAAAAAAAAACTCATTTCTCAATAATGGGTCATCAAATTTCAACTAGTTTTTAGTCAATTTTTCAAAAATAAATAGGTAATTTCTCAAAAAGATGAGAGAAAAGGAGAAAGGGGAGGGGAGGGAGGCTAGGGTCTTCTTTTGAAACAATAGAGGGTGGGTTTGATTAGCTAAGGGTGGTTGATCTCTTTTAAGGGTGGGAGTATCTTCTTGAAATTTGTTTAGGTTGGTGAAGAGAGATCGAAGTGGACCAAATGTCAACAACAGAGACATGATGACTTCGATTTTGAGGTATAAGATGAATTATATTTTGAGTAAGTGGAAAAATGAAAAAGTGAATTCAAATTTTGCAATCCAATGCATCGTCGGTTAGGATTAGAGAGAGAAGTTGAAGATTTATAGATTTATTGGAGTTAACTTTGCCAAATATTGTCTCCTTTTTCCTTATAATTTTAGTCTATGAATGATTTCCTTTATATAAAAATAAAAGTAAATTAAGAAAAAAATGGGAGTTGATCAAATTAAGAAAAAAAATGGGAGTTGATCTCAAAATTATTTGAGAAATTAGGGTTTCGAAGGAAGACGGAAGGAGGCAGAGGTTGTGGTAGAGAGAATATATGAAAGGAGAAACAATGTACATAAGTGATTGAAATATAGTGTGAAAAAGAAATTATATATACCAACTCACGAGCCTTTACAAGTTTGACTTGTATAAGTTAACGAGCTCATGGTTTAAGCTCGAGCTTTGAGTAAGCTTAAACTCAAACTACTCGACCCTTCCACTTTGAGATGACAGAGGGATCGTACCATTTGAACCGTTTTTCTTTCATGAAAGCATGACTCATCTTACACCATAATAACATTTGTGATAACAAGTTTGACCTTCTAACAAAAAGAAACATTGGAAGTCGATTATGTCCCTTTTGTGTATAAAGATCATATCTAATTGTTTAGTCAATCTTTCATTGAAACCTGAAAGCAGTGTTCCAAAAAATTCATTCCTAGATCTGATTAATTCCCGACTAGGTACTAGACAATCCTGTAACAAATAGGTTGGATAAACATTTACAACTAATCGTTGAATATACCCAACTAACGAGCCATCTATGCGCTAAACTCTCCTTCTACTGCCTAAGTCCGCCTACCCACCCTGCCAAAAAGCAAGGAAATGTAAAAAGACTATTTATCAAGCACTTCGAAGAACAATAACATGGAGGATGCATATTCCATGATTTACATGGCGTTTATGATATAAATGATTGCTCAAATTCAATAATACACCACAAATGTGGAAGCAAGATGCACACTTGAATTCTATAAATTTTTCCACTAAATATTATTTAACTCTTAACCTATAGTTGTAACAAAATAATAATAATTGATCTTGCACAAGGCTATCAACTATTGATTCCTTTGCCAGACAAAACTTCAGAATACTTACAACATGGAATTCGAATTCCCCATGATGTGATCGTCGTTTATCATTCAAAATTGCAGCATGTCATTTATCATTCAAAATTGCTTCAATTTAGATCCACAATGGCTATCAAAGAATCAGACTGCTTTCTTCTCTTTGGTTCAGGCTCGCCTAACTGCAATGAAACAGAAATCCCTTCACATTTATTCCTTAAAGCCACAAGACTTTCTGATTCTGCATTTTGCTGTTTATTGTTTTGATACATCGGAGATCTCCCGGCGAAACTCGGAATGAACTGGTGTTCTACATTAGGAGTTGTTTCGCTACCACCTTCTATGTGAAACTCCTCATGCATGAATCCAGTAATTCCCCGATGGGACTTGCCTTCCATGGGAATTTGGATGTTGAACCCAAGTGGCTCAAAACTTTCTTCAGTTCTTCCTTTAAGCTGTTTTCTCTCAGGAGGAGATGATTCTCCAACAGTAGAATCAATTCCAGCTGCTGAAGCATTTCTTTGCTCTTGCAGCGCTTCTGTTTGAACATAAGCCCAACAAGAAGTGGGTAAAAAGGTCATTAGTTTTATGAATCTCAAGAAATGATTAATTTTTATGAACACCATGTTATCCTTAAATCTGCAGTGAGAAAGTGATCTATTACCCTGGTCCGAGTTTTACAATACATTGATTTGAATATTCTGTACCCACTGAAGCAAGAAAACTAGAAAACTAACGAAAAACAACATATAATGCAGGACCCAACACCAACTACAATTAGAGGGGACGAATGTACAGCACACAGACAAACAAAAACAGTAAACATGCTATAGAGAAATTTGTTAAGCTTCTCTAGCTGCAAGAGTTGGTGTATGTTTACAATTCTCTAAGGCTAATGTTTGATTTCGATAATGATGGATGGGATTGGATTACTTTGTAATGCATCAAGTCATAAAATTATTCCCAAGGATTAAAACAACAGACTATTTTGTTATTTTGAGGTCATTTGATACCTCAAAGGAGGGTACTATTTAATCCAAATTTCACATAGGATTATATAGTCCACCACAAATTGCCTTAGAAATAAAAATTAGTCCAGAGTTGTAATCTTAGGACTAAAAGTGCTTCCATGTGCTTGCGTATACAAAAAATAGAAAATAGTCCAATCACATCCATGATTATTGCAAACAAACATAACCTCAAAACCATTAACCAGTCTACTCTTTGCTTCAAATGCCGCTATATCGTTAATGGTTCAGATCATATTATCTGACAATAAACCACATTTTTAGCAGACTATCCTTAATCACAAAGATTTAGCATATTACCCTTTCTCTGAATGAAATGATAGGAAACACGTAGCAAGATTCAAAATTTGTTGCAGACAATTTGCAAAAACAGATATTTTTTAAAATGCAAACCTTGAAGACCGTCATTGCTTGTGATGAGATCAAGTTCGAGGAGATCAAGAAGGCGCCCTAGGTCAACTCCACTGGTCCAATTCTCAGGAGGTTGGCCAACTTTTAGTTTCAATCGACCGCGATTAGCTGTCCCACCCCAAATGATCCCAACAGGCCGTGGTTTCTCCCCGTTTTGGCTTGTTAAGAGAATGAGGCTTCCACTGTCACCTTCAAGATCAAACGTTTGACTGTTCTCACCAACTACAAGAAAATCAGTAAAGAAGCATATCCCTTTCTCATCATTGTACTCTAGAGCATAAGCCATTATCGTCCCAGTAGTTAAGCCTGAACTTCTTCCAACTTTTGACACTTGTCTGCCAATCAGACTGCTAATTGAAGACTGCAAGTCTATGATGTTGACATCACCAATCTCACCTATGCCTTTCACAGATGTAGATACATTTGACATGTTAAATTCCTCCGCAAAAGGAATGAAAGCTCCATCTGCTCGAACAAATGTTTCTGCAGGATCACCAGATCGGAATTATCAACACTTATCTTGTGTCAGATTAAGTCCAAAACCAATCAACTAGTCCATCCATTCTATAAAAAGAATCCCATTTGCAAAATTTGCAAATTTCAAGTATTTATGTTATCATGTTTGCCCCTAAGCATAGCGAGTGTATCGATGCGGTCGCATGATAGTGAAACTGAGATGGTATACTTGAGTAAATCAAGTAATTTTAACTATTAGTGTTCCTCACAGATGGGACTCCTTTTTCAAAACAGTTAAAGAGTATAATTTAATATATAAACGCACATGTACACAGATCGTAACACTAAATATCTGTATCCAGGAAAAAATTACCTGGGTTTGTCCCAGCAAAGATGCCATACCAAAGATCGTCAGTTATAAATGATGTTGCCCTCTCAACGGCACCTAGATAAACCCCAGGTCCAAGGCTTGGTGGCAAAGGATGAAACATTTTTTGGTTTGGGTAATCCAGGTCAACTGCCACATGCCGATTAGTGAGGAAACCAACCTGGCGATTTCCAGTTCGGCTTTTCACAATAGCGCCCAATGTCCCATATGTCTCCTGGCTAGCAACCTGTGTACAAAGTAACCAAGTAATGAAGAGCAACCACAAAGAGACAAAGTAAAGGAGTGTCTAAACAGATTCCATAAATGAATTACAATTAAGTTTTTTTTTTTTTTTAATACCATTAAGGACCAAGGAATTTTAAAATATTCAAATTACAGGAAAAAAAATTTTAAATTAAAAACAGAAGGTGACATCATGTGAAAAAGCTAACGTGAAGGCGCACGTTTGGGAATGATTGCAGAATATTTCAAGTTTTAGAAGAGCATACAATATATTAAGCTTGCGAAAACCACGCTTAAGCTCAGAAGGAAGTGAAACAATTAAAAAACAATGACCACTAGATACGTAGCTCCAAGTATCAAAATGTCGTAAATATATGACTCAATTACTGACAGTTGGCATATGGAAAGAGAGTTGCTGCACCTAAATGCGTATGCATTAACTTATCCTTACCTCTACTAGGATCTAACATGAAAGCTAATCTATAAAAACAAATAAACGCCCTCCCCTATCACTTTAACCACATTAGAGAAAAAGAAGGTAAGAAAAAAGATAACTGATTTACCTGGGAACCAGAGCCAATGCATGGATCACTTCCACGCAAACCATCTACTAGCTCTGTGTATAATTGTTCCTTGGGAGTTGCCGCAGGTGCACCAAAGTAAGAAAACTCAACAACATCCACATCACACCATACACCTCCAGGTCCCTGTTCAATCAAGTTAACAAGTCAACGACAGAACTGAAGAAATAAATAGAGAGCGAAAATCAGCCAACTATGAACCATTTATGGCCAAAATTATATCAAGATTACAAATTATACAAGAAGTTTCACATGGAAAAGCAAATTTTTTCTCAAAACCAACATTAATGGCAAATCTACTTAATAAAAAAGCTAGAAGCCCCAAACGCCAACCTCAAGAGCAGCTGGTAAACACTGATTGTGGTTAAGCCATTGCCTATGAACCTTCCGAGCAACAAACACAAGAATGGCGGGTATATCTGTCAAAACACCCCGGCGGATCCGAAAACCAACAGCAGTGCCAAGACTAAAACGACGCAAGATTTTGCTATGAAATGCCCTGATTGTCATTACTTCAAGTAAAGTGGTAGCTTGCTGCCCTGTCGGAAGTCGGCCAAGAGTTTCAGGCAAAACCCCCTTCTGAAGGTTGCCAAAGTAATTTGCCCTATCTTCGGCTGCATCATTTAACCGGCTGGAAGTGGGCCAGGAAAAGTAGGCAGCACTGCTCTCAGAGAGCTGACCACCTGATGCAAAAGCTTGGAGTGGTGATGAGCTCCGGGAATGCAGGTTTGGATGATTGCAGTAGTTTCTTTCCAAATCCAAAGCTGATTCCTCCGATGGGGTCGATCCAGAGGGATGAAATCTTAAATCCAGTCTTGTTCTGTCCATCTTCCAGGTCGCCTACCACATAAAAACAATCCAAGTTCTCTTAAAATTGAAAAGTATTACAAGAAACCCATTAAAGTAGAAGTACGTCCAAACATGCCATAAAACGAGAACCTTTACCAAGTTAAATTATGAGATTTTTTCCCTGTGGGTAGGTGAAGGACAGAGTTTAATGGTAGCTTAAAACAAAAATATAGCTACGTAACCTAAACATTATCAAGAATAGGAAAAACGAAAAGGATGAAGAAGCAAGTTCCTAAAATGCATTGCTAAATCAGACCAAACATCAAACACCAATAGGTAATAGGTAGCAGAACATAAAAGGTATTTCAAGACAAAAAGATAAAGGAAAATCAAGTAGAACCGAGCAATGGAATTCAATATGTAGTTGCTCAATAGACTTAGTGAAATTTCTGGCAAGAGGGAGTTCAACTCAGCCAGCCAACACACTCATGCTGCTCTTGTAGAGGGAGAGGCAACAACCAAACAGAAACTAAGATACAAGCAATCATAGAAACAATACGCTACAATTAGTGAAGCCCGAAAGGGGAAATATTTAAAATGACAAAATCTAATAAATGATACGGAAACTCTTGAAACAAATAAATTAACTAACTTTCATGAATAAACACCAAATTGGAGTAAGGACAAAATGGAGCACCAAGAGACAGTGAGAAGAGTGCTTTTATGGGAGAGTAATAGAAACATATTAAAAATTCCCACACACAACTTGAAGAAAGACATTTGGAAGATGCTCAAATAATACATTTAAGAGTTGGTGAGCAACAACTATGAATTGAAAATTTGAGGAAGCTGTAAAGAATCAAAGAAATCTATACCCACCAAGCATAACACACCCACTTCTTCACCCACTTCTTGAATTAAGCAAAACCCAAGAAGTAAATTGAATAAAAATGATACCTTTGCAGCAAAATACAATGAAAACCCACCTTTCAGCAATGGTGAAGCTGTGGATTGGAATTTAACAGCAACCCATCTTCAAGATTTCCATGCCCTAGCTTTCACTCAACCATCAAACATATCAGATTTTACAAATGGAACCTCTAAATCAAAATCCCATATTGCCAGTACGACCACAATCAAGACACTTCAAAATTAAAATATGAGAGGGAGAGGGGGAGAGGAGGGCTATTTTTAGAATGATACTATACTTGGACAGAAAAGAAACATATAAATCACAAGTATCTGCTAATGGTGCATAAAAACTGTTTAAAAAATGTTTCCAAAACCCTTTTTCCTTATTTCTTCATTTTGCTGTCTCTGTCAATTTTTTCTTTTTGTCCACTCATATGGGTCACGACACTGTTCGGTGAGGAAAAGTGACGAAGGCAACACAATATTTTTTTAATGGAGGGGAGAAAGAGATGGACCAACAGGGATGAATACTGTGTATTATTTTACCAATCAAGTCCCATTTTTTGCAATTTATAAATTTTAAATATACATTTAATTGTGATGTCTTAAATTATTTTACACAAATGATGTCATATCTTTTATATTTTTAAATAAATATTTAAGAAATAAAATTCATTTTGGAGGGGAGTAACATTTTCTTGGATACCATGGACATTAAATATAGTGGGGTAGGGAATTTGGGAGGGGCCATCCATATTTGCTCCCCAAAAGTTGCACACTTCTCTTCAAAATAATTCAATTTACCACTAGAGGATAGAAGATCATGGGAGAGCATTATTTTGCACTCTTTTTGTTGCACTCTCCTGCCAAATATTTATTTTTGAATTTTTCATTTATTTTTAACTTTTGAGGATGATGCTGTGTTTATATCACTTCTTTTTCTTGATGATCAGTTACACTATGTTTCATGGATTTGTAAATGATAGAAAAAGAAAGCCAAACGAAATATACAGAATTAAAAATATTGAAAATGGAAAGGGAATAACCTCACTTTTATTAAATTAAAAAAGATATTTACTTTATTATAGGTTGTTGACAGAGATGTAGTCACCCTTTTTAAAGAATAAGAAAGAATACAACTTGAATGTGGCTCGTAGATACTTTGGGTTCACAACTTTCTTCTTTAAATTAAAATTTGGGTTGAACTTAATAAGTTTAACGAATATTTTTATAATTTTAAAATTACTTAATATTAGAGGTCTTGTAAAGAAAAATATGAAAAATATTACTAGAAAATTATTAAGAAAAACAAGGGTTTCAAATAAAAAAAATATTGATATTCATAAAATAAGTATTCAACGAAAGGAATGCTCTCATTTTTAGACGGGAAAGTCTGAGTTTCATTCAAAAATTTAAACTTTCTCATTATGCATAAAAAGTACGAGCGTAAATAAATCGAATCGAATTAAATATTAACGTGTTCATATTTTACTCATATAATTTATCGAACTTAAAATGAGTTATATCTCTTTTAACTATCGAATAAAACTCAAATACAAATTGAGTCACAGTAGTTTGAAGTTTTCAAGCGAATAACATCGAATATTAATAGAAAAAATAATTTGATAAGATGATAATAATTAATCGAACTTGAAAATATGTTTATATTTTATTCGTTAATATTTTGAATCGAACTGTTAGTCAAACAATTCCAAATTAATCTCGAATCGTTTGGCTATATTTACAATTTTAATATAAATTCATGTTTATGACACAATAAATCACAGTTTTTTATATAAATTCTCATAATAGTACATTTTACTTTTAATATTTTATTTTAAAACCTATAAAAAGAAAAATTGTTATGTACAAGCTTAGTTTTAGAAACATTACCCCTCTTATCAGGGTCCATAAATTATTATGATGGGCTCCTCTCGTTTGGACTTTCTTCCAAAAGATAATGTAATAATGGCCATCCACTAGCCCATGAACAGCTCCCCTAAATTATCATTTTGTGTTTGGTGTGCAAAAACAAAATGTTCGTCCGGCTTATCTGACTGAATTTGTAGTAGAGATCTTAAGGCACATTGTGTATTTTAATTTTTTTTCTTCTCTTTTATATATTTTTGATGGGCTACTTCCATTATTTATCTTTTAAAAAGCCTATATTTTATGTGGCTCTCCACTATATTTCCACGATACAAGTTAAATCAATCTCATTATATATATATATACACACTATGGATTGTGACATTTATGAATTAATTTTGAACCAATTTAATTTAAAATAAGTATGAAAGCCTGAGATTTTAAGTTATTGTTAATATATCCCTTATTACGTGTATAGATATGGAGAGTGACATTTGTGAATTAATTTTCAATCAATTTAATATAAAATAAGTATGAACGACTAATATTTTAAGCTATTAATAATATATCCTCTATTACGTAATAGATGATTTGTTTGTTATGTTCAATAGCAAACGCCACCTTAAATTGAAGTTGTTCATAACAATTACAAATAAATTAAATACAAATACTTAATTATAAGTATTTTGACTATTTAGCTCTCTCTCCCTTATAATATGTGTGTGTCATTTTCTTTCAATTATCTTATCATCTCATCTCATGTCACTTTCACTTTTATTATGTTTCAATCTTTAAAATCATTGCATCTTGACAAAATTTATCTTATTTGGCAATACACAAATATTAGCTTAATGGTCATGTAAAAGGTATTGAAAATTTTCACTTAAATTTTAATTAATATTATCATAAAATGTATTCTTTTGTTCTATTTACGAGATAGGTTTTTCATTTTTGTATATCCCAAAAATAAATAAATAAATAAATAAAATTTGTGAACATATTATCCACGCGGTACTCAAGAAGAGGGTTGCTAAATAAAATGATTGTTGGGATCAATTCGACTTTTGACCAAGTTCAAACCTTATTTCAAGTTGGGCACACGTCTCACCTGAAACACGGGCAATACGAGGGGTTTGTTCACTCGTTCCCCTCTCCGATATTTAAGTTAGTTGAGATTAAGGTAGTAATCTGAGTATTAAGTATGAGAGTGTGGGGTTTACCGGTGAGTTTGTATTTTTGCATAGCTTGGGCTCTTTTTTTTTTTTTTTTTTTTGAGAGTGGATCCCCCTCTCTGTGGAGATGAGGCGGTATTTGTAGAATTTGCCTTGACCTACGGCCCGATAAGGTAAGCATGGTGCGCCTAATTTGAATTGACAGTAGGTATGACACGCTTCCTTTAGGTTGATAAGGCTGCAGGGTTAGACGGCTGATTGGATACCGTCTGAGAACTTGTTTTATGGCCTTTGGGCCGCTGGATCGGAAACAGTCAGAGTCATACCCAATTGATGGGGTGGATTGGGCCGCTATCTAGGAATGTCTAGACTCAAGGCACATAGTTTGAAAGTCTCTAACGGCGATGATTTAGCCGGACTGAGACGGATATAAGACCCTTCGAAGGCCGATGACTGAGCTTGAACCTTCTGGATGCCGAAAGCCAAGATCAATCATTCTTTAGGCGAGCGGGTTGCTGAACCTTGAGGATGACCGATCCGATGAGCTGCCATGTGGGATGTCACGTTACTCTAATTAGGGCTAAGGTGAAAACTCTAACGCTAATTTTAGACGATCTCCATCAATAATAACATTATATGATGATATATAATTAAAAAGGTGCAAAATTTATCAGTCCTTTACTTTATATCAACCAAAAGTTATGATACAATAATAATATTTTGAAAATCTAAAACAGCAAAGCATGTACACATGTTTTGCATTTGGTTTAATGTGTTTGAAGAATCTGATGATGGGCTCCGGAACCACGAGGATCTTCAACGGGTTCCAAACTCTTTTCATTCCGGGCTACCCGGCCTAATTTTATGGACTAATCTATAACTCAAGCTTATCGACCTGAAAGGAAATGCTGGGTTAAATTTGTGATTTTGATAGGCCCAAAAACTCCTACGGCTAGAAGGGCCGTCTGAAGACGTTCAGCTATCTATTAATTAAACCCGAATTCATACGTATTAGACACCAAAAAAAAAAAAACTATCATTTTTCAAAACGAAATCGAATTCATGTCAATCTTGAATCTGGTAACGCCAAAATTGAATTCAAATAGTTAAGCCATCCGACTTAATCTAGCAAGTATATATAATAAAATATATTCAAATTTTGCTATAATTATGATATATTATTGTGAGAAAGTCGAATATTCCGAATCGACACTTTCGAATTAGATAATATAGCAAAACTTACCCATGTACATGACAAGAAGTCAAGTACATATGATTGAAATTGAAATTTTCCGTAAATAAAATTAAAAAGGTAATAATAATAATAATAAGTTACGATAGTACACTAATTTTGAAATTGAAGAAGTAATTGTTATTGTCCTTACTAAACGTAGTCACCCGTTACACAAAATGAGAACGTTATTTCTCAATTTTGTAGTTTCATAAAGATAATATTCCATTTGTCTTTAAAAAAATAAATTCAGATATTTTTTTCGTTATCTCAAAAAGAATTACATAATTTACTACTTTTAATTTATAAATATTTTGTTGTCATCACTTTATATCACATCAAAATTCTTTTTTTCTCTCTCTATTATTATAAAATACATAAACAACTACATATATATTTAAACTTGAATATAAATAAAATATTATTAAAAATTGAGAATCTCATATACAGGAATATTTTGGAATGGATGCAGTTTTTTTTATTATTTGATTATTGTACTCTTTTATTTGTTAATTTTACAAAACATCTTAGCTTTATAATAATATGAACTATGAAAATCCATTAAGATAAAAATGCTAAAGAATCAATGGTAGGTGGGTTAGTGGAATTCCTTCCTTGAAAGGGGGCTGGAGATTGAAGATTCTTGCCCCTCCCTCACATGCAACTTCTAGCTTTACATGATTGAAAGATCTTTCAACATAAAGTCAGCAAATCTATTTTGACCAAACTTAATTTCCAATAAAGAAAAGTAACTCCCTCAATCTAAACTCCAGACATCTGTCACTAATATTAAAATTAAAAAAAATAACTAAAATAAAACTGGAGCTGTTATTTAGGATCTTATTTAGTACAATTTGTTTCAGAATAGTTTATAATTTATTTATTATTTAAAATATATTATAGACTAAAACAAACACATATTTACTAACTTTTTAAAATAAATAATAATATTGATATATTTAATTTATAATTTTTTTTAAATTTTCTAAATAATTAAATTAAAAAAATATATATATTCAATTTAAATAATTGGTGTAAAACATGTATACATACGTACCTGTCCAGTTGACATCGGTTGCATGGAATTTTCAATTTGCAGTTCGTGAACTTTTGATTACACTGGTCCCAATATTATTCAAATTACTTTATATTTGGACTCTAACAAACCCCCAGAAGATAAATACCGACAAAATTTATGTTTGTAGTAATAATAATTATCCCTGTGTTATTGTAAAAAGATTCCGATCATACAAGTCGAAAAATATAAAATTAAAAAAATAATAATTATATTTATATAATATATAATTACGTAAATATTTATTCATCTTCCGCTCTTTCAGAAAACTACTCCAATATTTATTATCACTTTTGCACCAAAAGGGGGCCAATTGGTCAAAAAATATGAAAAAGGGGTGAAAATTTGGAAAAGTTTATCGCATGGCTGCTTTACCTCCGGGTACGCCATCATTCAGTTTCAACACTTCCTTCTGACTTCACCTTTGATATTGCTATTGCCTCCGACCTCCGTTTCCATAAATATTGCCATATATTTTGAGGTTAGTATGACACAAATTAAAAAATATATATATATATATAATTATAATATATAATTATTTTTGTTTATATATTTATATGTTACATTTTTACATATAATTTAAATTATAATAATATATTTTAAATATTTTATTTATTCTTAAATAAATGTATTTTTAGGTAGAAATAAATATTTCAATTTAATTATTATTTTTATATTTCAAGATAAAAGTCAAAGCATGATTCTGTTAATATCATTTTCTTTCATCTTTTTAATAAGTTTTGCTTAAATTAGTATTTTTCTTTATTTTCCTCTCTTTATTTTTCAAGTATTATACTCAAACTAATAAAACAATAATTGATTTCCTCAATCCATGTACATATCTCCAAAATTAAAATTATTTAAAAATTAAAAGAATATATATTAAAATTCGTATCATATAACCATTATAATTTTTTTTAAAACGAAATGAATATTTACCTTTTTGGTAAAACAACATTTAATAGAGTCATGATTTAACTATATTGACCATCCATCAATCAAGAGCTTAGTGCAAGGCATTAACAACAAATAATAATATACAAAGATAGTAAAAAGAGAGAAGGTGAGCTGCCTAATAAACACTACTACTAATTTCCTAACAGCAGGTTGATCTAATAATAAGTTGCAACAAACGGAATATTACTCTATTGTGGCCATGTTTTGTTGAATTGATTATTGCTAATTATATCTTATTTTTAAAAGTTAATTTTTTTAAAATTAATTTTAAAAAATAATTTAAATTTTTTTATAGGTTAAATATAACAATACTATTGATTTATTTTAAAGTTAATCAATAAATATTTTTTTTAACTCAAAAAAATTTATAATTAATAAATAAACTATAAATTATTCTAAAATAAATTATACCAAACAAACCTTATTGAATATTTCCAAATTCTCGAATTTTCTTATCTGTCACTCTCACATATATATATATATATATATATGTGGTCAAACACATAAAAAAATAAGTATGCCCTTTTGTGATCCCAATGCTTTTACTAGAATTTGTATAATGGTGCGCAAAATACAGAGATAGCTGGGGAATTTCTCACATGGGTATTTTACATTTTTTACCACAGGCTAGATAACAGGAACATCATCAGTGATGGGCACCAATTAAAAGGTGAATAATAATCGGTTTCCAATCATGCTGACTCGCAGGCCACGTTCCACCACAATGAAACAAATATACAAGAGAATCCAATACTTCTCCCTATTTTGTTTCCAAATTCTCAATCTGATTTTAATTAATTACTAATTAAATTTTAAGGATTTTTTTTGCTATTAAATTCATTGAGTACTAATATTTCATTATAATTATTTAAACGTTAAACATTTCTTCTATCATCTAAGTCTACCTATTAATTTTTAGGACATTGCTATTAACTTTTTATAACTTATCTTACATTTGAATTTGGTGAAATTTTATTTATTTATTAAATTTGTACATAAAAGACTTGCATATTAATGATTTATGATACAACAAAGCAATTATTAATATATACATATAAAAAAAATCTATATGTTATACCGATAGATTGAATATCTTTAACCTAACAGAATCCCTGGATCCCTTCAACTTTTCACTATATAAGAAAGTTTATTCAACCATTACCAGATATTATCCAACAAAAATGCAAAAACTGTCCTTGCTTTTGCTCTCTTTCTCCTGTTACACCTCTCTGACTCTTTCATGGAGCCACCATTACCAAAACCAGCAGCCATTCAAGGAGTCCAAGAACTACGAAGGCTCTTCTGATCTTGTCAACCTTCAATACCACATGGGTCCAGTCCTTGCATCACCCATCAACCTCTACATAATATGGTACGGTAATTGGAACCCAACTCATCAATCAACCATTAGAGACTTCGTCTACTCGCTCTCCTCCTCTGCTCCTTCTCCCTCCGCCTCCGACTGGTGGGCCACCGTCCGGCTCTACACCGACCAGACCAACTCCAACATCACCGGAAACATCAACCTCTCCAGCGAATATCATGACACACGTTACTCTCATGGAACTTACCTCAGCCGTTTAACGATGCAATCCGTGATCAAACATGCGGTAACTAGCGCATTGCCTCTAGATTATCAAAACGGTCTGTACTTGGTCCTAACCTCGTCTAATGTTCAAGTTCAGGACTTTTGTCGAGCAGTTTGTGGGTTCCACTACTTCACTTTCCCAACCATTGTTGGTGTCACAATGCCTTACGCATGGGTCGGTTATAGTGGGACCCAGTGCCCGGGATTATGCGCTTACCCTTTCGCGTGGCCTAAGAACTCCGGCAAGCCGCCGCCTAGTACAGCAAATGGTGGCAATAATATAATGGGTGCCCCAAACGGGGACCCGGGTGTGGATGGAATGATAAGTGTTATTGCGCATGAGCTAGCGGAGGTGTCAAGTAACCCGCTCGTGAACGCTTGGTACGCTGGGGAGGATCCGAGCGCGCCTACCGAGATAGCGGATTTGTGTGTGGGGGTTTACGGGTCGGGTGGGGGTGGTGGGTTTGTGGGGGAAGTGTATAAGGACTCTTGGGGAGATGGGTACAATGTGAATGGAGTGAAAGGAAGGAGGTTTCTTGTGCAATGGGTGTGGAATCCTGTGAAGAGGAGATGCTTTGGGCCTAATGCCATGGATTAGGTTTAGCTTAGTTAAAACTATAGTTTGTTAGTTTTGTAATGTACCGACTTTTCATTATGGGTGTTTTCAAGTTCATTTTCCCTTATTTTCCAATTTTAATATGGACCACTCATATTTTAATATTGGCAAAAAAAAAAAAAAAAAAAAAGAAAAAAAAAGAAGAAAATACGAGCCAAGTGAATGTTTTTTCAGTCCAACATTCAACTATCTACCTCCTTTTGTGCACCCCTAACCTCTCTCCGTGACGATTTATTGTATCCTAGTGTTTTAAATAAATTTTTTTTTTTTTAAAAATTCGACTTGACATCGATAAAAAATTTACTTAGATTAACAATTAAAAAAAAATTGTGAAAAACATAAAGTGAAAGAACATATAAATAAGCAGATAAAGCAAGTAAAAATACACATTACAATACCAAATAAGTAGATAAAACAAGTCAAAAAACATATTACGGTACCAATAAAACATAACAACGTAACATCTTGTCCCAAAAATGTATTAGGCTTCCGAGGCCCTTAAATTTACGAAAAGACAAAAGTTACCTGCATCCGATCCAAGATTTGCCTAAGCAAGATAGCTATATAAAGCCGTATGGATAGATAGAGGAAGACAGGACTAGTAACGAGTATCTTAATCTGCCGTTATCTACTTGCCGTCGTCTAGTTTATCTACTTTATGTCTTTTCCTTTTTTTCACGCGACTTGAGTGTATTGATTGTTGAATACTAAAAGGAAAAAAAATAAAATTTATAGTCATTTATTGTCTTAAATTATAAATATAATTTCGATATTGCTTAAAAATAATTTATATATTTAATTTTAAAATAGAGAAAGTATATTATAAATTTAAAAATATGTTTTAATTTTATTATTATTATAAAACATAATTTTATTCATAATTTGTCATTTATTGTAAATATATTATAAATATAATATATTTTAATCTTATTTCAAAAAAGTTTTTTTATAAAATACTTTTATTTTATATATAATTATAATCGAAACATTTATTTTTAATTTATTTATTTTTTTTGGTTTTTAAGTCTCCACTCTTGAACCCGTTAGAAAATAAACTTTTTTGGCGCTGAAGATACCACACATTCGTGGGGGCAAGCCTCATCTGTTTATTGGTGTACGACTCTTCTCAAGATTCAAAGAAAGAACATGTATAACTCTTCTCTATGCATTCTAATTCCAAGTTGTTACCACTTAGCATTACATTTTCTATCTTGTGTACCAGTATTTCGTGCCTTCCTCCAATTGTTTTTCCTGGATTTTCATTTCAATTTGAGCATTTTTCATTGCAGTTTGAGCTGTTTTAGGTATAAAAAGCACAACGTATAATAAAGAATGATTTTTTTTTTTTCACCCAACAAGAAATTGATTTTTGCCCAAATGATTTGGTATTATAGGCAATCACTCTTGTGAGTCGCATTCGTTAGGTATGTAACCGTGCTTTTGTCCGTCTGCTAAGTGTATGATTTTATGTTTGAATGAAACTAAAATTATTTATGTTGTACATTTTTTGATGTTTCCTTTTCTGTGATTGACTTCAACTGAATGCCAATTTCAAGAGTGACCCTTGTGATGAACATGGATCAGAGTTTCTGGTTGTTTGTTGTTGATTATGGATCAGAGTTAATGTTGGGAAGCCATGAAGCGACGTACAGAGTAATTTATAATTATGTGCTAAGAGTTAAATTGGTGTAATCTAATGCGTTTCAAAGGACAATTGGTGTTTAGTTTTGATATCTTATATGGGAATGGAATACTGTATTAGATGTGAAGTGACTATAAGTATATTTTCTGATGTGTAGGTTGATCACCAGATGCACAGGAATTTATATTATCAGTGAGGCAAAAAGTTGTGAGAGTGGTTTCAGATGCAGAGGAAAGAATGGCAATGAGGAGCCAACTGAGAAGAAGTTTAAACGTGACAGTCTTTACATTGATAGACGTGGAAAGTTTACCCACTTTAACCATAAAAAGGTGTCAAGAAAAAGAGGTAGTACACTAAAATTTCCATGTATATTTGTTAAATTTGTCCTGTGAATTTGCTAATATGTATCTGTCTATAGGTGGTTCTTTGAGGGGACAAGGATGGAAATATGGTTCTGGATTTGTTGATGGAATTTTCCCTGTGCTGAGCCCCATTGCTGTGGAAATTCTGAATTTTTTACAGAGGGAAGTGGATTCGAATAAAATTTGGGGTTCTTTTGATACTCTTCCTCCCACAAATACCACATGGGATGACATGATCAATGTAGCTGTTCAACTCCGTATGAATAAGATGTGGGACCCTATCATAGTGGCAAGGACCTCTTACTCGGGATTTCTTTGTGTTTTTGTGTTTTATTTTTATTTTTCAAAACCAAGTGACAAGATCAACAAAAAATATTAGTGTTTGTTATTTAATTTATCTAGCCTGATGTTACAGGATTTTGACTTTCTGACCGAGTTTGATGAATGTAATTCAATAAATATCTTTCCAGATGTGCCAATGGATATTGTACAGGAGTTCTTTCCAGCCTGATATTATCTGCTACAATTTGCTTATAGATGCCTATGGGCAAAAGTCACTTTATAAGAAGGCGGAATCCACTTATTTAGAACTTCTTGAAGCTCGGTGTATTCCTACAGAAGATACATATGCACTCCTTTTAAGGGCTTACTGCACAGCTGGACTACAAGAGAAAGCCGAAGCTGTCTTTTTTGAGATGCGAAAAAATAGCCTTCCCCCGAGTACGTTCCCATCTAATCCTTTAGCCTCAAGTATCAATAGCCACTCTGATATTAGTATGATAATCTTAAATTCATGAGTATATGTTATTATGAATATTCAATCCCTCCCCGTACATTCAGCATACTTTGAATTTTAATTTTTTTCACAGGTGCAGTTGTATATAATGCATATATAAACGGTTTAATTAAGGGAAGAAACACACAAAAAGCAGTCGAGATATATCAAAGGATGAAGAGAGATCAGTGTCAACCATCTACTGACACCTACACAATGTTGATCAACTTGTACGGAAAGGTGTGTCCATTTGATAACTCCTAATCCATATGCCACTATTTCTTGGTCAGTTACGAATGTTCTCCCTCCAAAA
>JAUMHB010010114.1:0-27432 GCA_032359685.1 Pittosporum tobira
GCCTATATCATTTATGATTTGTGTATTTGTAAGACATGGATTTAATAATAAATTGGCAACCCAAGTCGGGGTGTGGAGGCCCAGATTTGGGGGTGTCACAATGTCTGACTTTGAAAAGACAATTAACCTTTTATAATTTCAAATATTTTAGATTTGAGCCACATTTTAAAAATCTAAGATAGCAAATAAACGTTATTTATTTTATTTAGATTAATTTTATACAACAAATCATGTTTTTTGAGATAAACAGTAATAGATTATTCCATCAATATCCAAATAGAGTTGTCTAACTTTATCATAATCTTTTATCTTTAGTTGAGGTTATACTTATCCCAAAAAAGTTAAAAGAAGTATGGTAAAATTAATTATTGTTGCATTTATTAATATCTATTTTAAATTTTAAAAATTATATCAATTAAAATATTGGGGACTCTAAGATTATTTTTAAAAAGTTTAAATTATTGTGCTTCTGTCGAAAAAATAGTACAAAATTAATATAAATACATTTTTATATTACCTCCATTCCAATATTTTGTTTTAGTTTAGTTTATTACTAATTCTTTTTTTTTTCACTAACTATGACTGTTGTCTATCCACGAAGCATTATTAATTATAAAAAAATATTTTAAAAATTTAAAAATTACTTTTTCTGTTTTAAAATATAGAAATATTATTGACTTTTAAAAATTTATTTATAATATTTTCACATTTTATAATATTAACACATTGTTTGTGTACTCGTCAAATACTTATTTTATTTTTAATTATATAATAAATTATTGATTTTAATAATTATAAGAAAATTAATTTAATGAAAATTTAAAGTAAAATAATTTTTAAAATTTTAATTAAAAAATTATAGAAGAGACACGCGCGTGGTGCGTGGGGCGTCCTAGTTTATACTAACATTACCGTTCGAAATGGTTCCGCCGTAGCTCAGGCAAATCAAAGCAAAGCTAAATCCAAGACAAAATGATCTGGGTTTTTTAACTCCTGGCTGTGGATTTTATTATTATTTTTTTTTGTTTTTCATCCCAATTTGCTCTCTCTCTTGAAAGATGGAGCAACATGAATTAGTTTTCAGTTTAAAACATTAATATTTACACTCATATAAAATATTTCAGTCTCGCCCCCATAAAATATACTACTGGTCTTTCCATTTAACTTGTAATATTCTACGTTTTTTTTTTTTTTTTTTTTTTTTTCCAACATTATTTCTTCTTCTCCTTCTTTTTTTGCATTATTTTAAGTTATATTTTTTTTCAACAATATTCTCAATTTTTTTTTTATCAACTATTTGGCTTCAAAATAATCCTTCCCCTTTCCCTCCTCCATTTATAAACGTGACTTATTTCCATATCAAATATAAATTTCCTAATAATCTATTTTTAGTAGAGACAATGATTATCATATTAAAATAGAGAGAGTGAGAGAGAGAGAAAATAATAATTAATATAATAAAGATGGTATTTTAAAGAATAACAAAAATTTCTTAATAGCATGCACTTTTTAATTAAATTATTATAAATTAAATGAAATATATATATATATAGATATCTTTCATGTACTATTATAAATTTCTTAATAGTGTATTATGAAATATAGAATTTTGGAGCCTAAATTTTAATTCCCTTCCGTTTATACCCCTAATGTCTCGTCACAAAAATCGCGTAATCAATTAATGCTTCTTTACACTTGGTACACATATATTATTTCAGACTCTTAATAATAAATATTTTATTTAACATTCCATTTCAAATACGTATTATATCAACCCTAATTTAGAAAGGGATGTGCAGGTCTATTCTAGAATCCATTTAGTAAAATAATATCGTACCAGACTTGCTGGATAGCAAATTCCACAGTACAAAAGGATAGACCTTATGATTTAAATATATTTCTATATAAAAAATAATAATAATAATAATAATAATAAGCTTATGTAATTTCCATAAATTCCCGACAAGATTATGCAATGAAACTGTAAAGAATGAAAAAGGGCATTGAAAGTTGGAACACTTGGCATATAAAAGCCACGAAAATCTAATTATATATTCCTAAAATGTTGAGTTCTAAATTAATTTCTTTTATTTAGTCTTTAAATGATAGTTCAATTACAAAAATAAACCCAAAAATGACATGCTGCTGCAAATTTATCTCAATATAAAATTTATTATAGCATTATTTGATAGATTAAACAAAAAGTTGACATTTTTTTTTTACTTTTCATAGTATTTTTATAATAATCAGACAAAGATAATACATAAGAGTGAAATAATTTTAGTTTTAAAGTTCAAATTAAATTTTAAATAAATTGAACCTAAATTTTAAAGGGAGACTCATTTAGGTCCCCTAATTCTACTAAAGTTGTGTTGGGCTGGCTACCAATTTCATAAGCACCGCTGGTCTCACCGTCGTGGGGTAAAGGTTTGGACCACGACTGCTACAAACAAAGCCCCTAGCTCAAGCAGCCAATGACTGAATGACGTGTCCTCCTACCCAATTCGCCACGTGGTTGAACCTCATTTGTGATGTGGATATATCGGCCTTCATTTATTCGAAAGGGAAGAAAAAGAAAAGGGTGGGGAGGAACTATATTATTCACGTATTCTGGCATTTTCTTTCCCTTTCTCTCTTTCATTGCCAATCAGTGTGATAATGGCCATACAGAGATCTTTGCTACAAGATGCATGAGAATAATGCTAAATTTTCTTCAAAATTAAATATATTTTTAGGTTTTAATTTGATATATTTATAAAAAAAATTATTTTATTTTAGTATATATTAAAGTTAATATTATAAATTATATATATATATATATATATTAAAAATTTTAAATTTTAATTTAATAAAATTTAAAATTATCTATAATTTTAAAATTAAAGCCTTCCTAAAAGATCCTATAAAGTTTAAAGCACTTCCTAAAAGGTTTATAAAGGAGCCTCTTTGTTGGAGTGGAATATCTTCCTATTTGATTTCTTTCCCCACACCTTTTCTGGATGGAAATTACGCTTTTCTCCTCGTGAATTTTCCTTAATGTTGTGATCAAACAAGCACGTTTAATGAAAAACTTAGTTCACACTACTACCACTACTACATGATGACGTGGTTTGTTAATAAATAGGGACTTTTAATGCATAGTTTACGATTACTTACTGATGATTTATGCATGGGATGGACCATGCAATTTTTGTGTGCAAATGGCTTGAAGACAAATACTTGTTCTAGACACTTGTATCCCTTCTTATTTGGTAGTGACGGTAAAAATTCACTAAATTGTTATTTGTAATTTAAATTTAATTTTAAATTTTTATTAAAGTTAAATTTAAATTTTAAACTTTAATTTAGTCTGTCATCATCTACTAAACATAACATAATCTCTTAACGTTACTACCAAACGTGCACTTAAAATTAGCATAATCGCACACCACTTATTTTTTAGTAATGGGCTTATTCAATGGCAGTTTTTAGATATTATAAAACTCAAACATAACAAAATTATATATATATTTAATAAATTAATTTTAAATTTTAAATTTTAAATTTACAACTTAAATTTAACTTTAACAAAAATTTAAAATTAAATTTAAGCTATAAATTACACTTTGGTTATCTCCAATCGATGCTACCAAACAATCACTATGTTTGTTCAGCAATTTCTAAAAACTGCATTCAGAGCATAATTATTAAAATTGTATCCTCGTCTGATTAAACCGATTTGATGATTTAGGTTTGATACTCTTTAAATATGAGATATACAATTAAACTGTTGAAATTTTTAAAAATTGTCCGATATTTTTTTAAAATTAACGGACAATTCAATTTTTTTTTAAAAAACCATTAAAACTGTAGAGTAACTCGTGTTTGTTCTAAATTGCTCAGCTGCTTATCAGGAATAAAAATTATATACCAACATTGTTATCAAATATAAAACATTAAATTATTATTTTTTAGATAAAATGTCCAATTATATGGGATTATTGCTATTTTTATCATATAAAATATTTTTTAATTAATAAAAAAAATCAATTAAATTGATTGAACTAATAATTGAATCGGTTGAATGATTGAACTAATGTTTTGATCGGTTCAAGGTCCGATTAGTTTTGGCAAGCCATGATTTAGAGTTCAAGCTCATAAATTAAAAAAAAAAATGTTAAATTTAAATTCTAACTCCTCAGTCTCATTAAACTTTTAAATTATGTCAAATTAAATTTCTAAAATGCCATATATTGATTAAAATTGCAAAATTTTAAAGTTTTTAACATAAGAGCGTTTTATATATTATATATAATATTAATTTTAATATCAATTAAAATAAAGTAAAGTACATTTATATAAAATTTAAAATTTTACAAATATTTTACATTAAAGTGAATAAATAAAAATATCTAATTTCAGAATGCATGAAATTTATCATTTTCCACTTGTATTCCAAACCCGACGATTCAATATGGGGAATATTTAATAGGAGGAGGGGTATATTTAAAACATAAAATATGAAATATTTTTGACGGTGATCGAATTATGTTGGCCTCCGTACGTTAATAAACCAGCTTTGTAACAAAGCTAACGATCGAGGGAAGGAGGGAGATTCGAATGGAATCTTTGTACAGGCAGACAAGAAGAAGCATCCATGTCTAAACCAATGTTATAAATTACTATAAGACCAATTCTTAAATTTTAATTAATTTAAATATTAAATTTATATAAATATAATTTAATAAAATTCAAAATTATATTTAATTTTAAAAATAGAAGGCGTTAGACATATAAAAAATTTGCCACAGTAGGTGCAAATTACTAATCACACAGTTATGGTTAGCGGATGTCATCCGACTGGGGACAGAAATCACCACCCCTATACGTGTATATGGTACTTGTTTGGTAACAGCATCGTTTGTAATTCAGTAAATCGTAATTTATAATTTAAATTATATTTAAGTTAAAAATTTAAATTTAATTTAACAAATATGAATTTTATTTTTTTTACTCTATTTGAGTTTTATAATCTAAAAACGCTAATATCAAACCAACGAGTCCATTGTCTTGTTTTCGGAAAATTACTTAACCCGCAATCCAACTAAACACAATCTTTAATCATCATAATTAGGGATCAAAAGTCAGATTTATGCTTTCAAGTATGGAGTTAAAAACAACTATAAAGAGTAAAACGTGTCAGCTTAGCTCCTGCTTAGTGCTCTTTTTTTTCCAACCAACAAAATCATAATCTGCATTTCACCTTCAGACCCTAAAGCTAAGAATCAATATAGACTGCAGTCGGTATGATGACTCGAATGTGTGAGGTCGTGCTTAGTGCTCTGTATTTGACCAAACGATTAGAAAGACGGCCCAAACAATCTACTCCCTACGATTATTACAATGGTGTTAAGCGAATTTAGACGATGAAAGGAAAACTACTTATCCGAAAATATAATCAAATTGAAGTGGAAATCAATGCACACGATTAATCTAAAGTGTAAAAAGACTAGCTAGCGCTTCAATAGAAACTAATAGGACCTAAAGGGAAATTTTCAGAACTCGTGGGACCAGCATTCTTGACTTTATTTAAGCAAATGGAGTAACGCCACAGGATAGAATGGTCCCACGAAGAAGCTGCCGCGAGCATTTTGGGCTCCTACAAATACCCGTCTTCCCAACCCTTCAAAATTGCATCCATAGCCACAGCCACTACTCAAAACACATCTTCAATATCATCCTTCCTCTCTCTCTCTCTCTCTCTCTCTCTCTCTCTCTCTCTCTCTCCACAGCAACCGGCACCCAGTGGTCTCCCAACTCAGCTAGCAGACCTCTGTTGGATTGCCATTGCTTCTTTCAGGTAATAAACATTTAAAATACTTGTAACTTATCTCCCTCTTTCTCTCTCTCTCTCTCACACACACACACACACACACACACACACTATATAACATCTTATCTGTCTCAAATTATGAATACTATTATATGTAAGCAAAAGCACACACAAGCGTGTGCACTGTATAATATATATTTTTTTAAATCTCTTTTTCTACTTAATTACCAAAAGAATAAACGGATTTTTTTTTTTAAAAAAAATAGACGCTTGAAAAAACTGCCATATTAGATCAAAGAAAATAGCCACATGGACAGCATCAATTATTTGTTTTTTAGTAAGTCAAACATACCCTTAAGACTTCATCAAATAACAATTTTTTAAGGTGATTTTATAATATAGATAAATAGATTTTTAATCCGCATAACTTATTATTTATTTATTTTTTATTTTTTACAACTCTATCGCGATTTACCACCATGCATAAAAGCCAACTACGGTTTTCTTAGTCTCACAAATATTTCCATCATTTTGTGCAGTGAGAACTGATTTCTCCTCCTAAACCAATAAATCAACTGTGGAAGATGTCTACTACACCTCTGAAGGTCGAAGAAGAGGTGATGGAGAAGCAAGGGATAGTCTCCTTTCTTGGATCTGACGACTCTGGAGGAACCAAACCAGCTGCAGCCTCATTTCGGAGAACTCTCTCAGCCGACATGTCTTCGAAGAAATGGCTAGCACAAAACGGGTTCAAATCTCCCACCATGAAAAAAATCGCATCATACCAACAACTTTCAGTCACCGCAGCTCTAGATTCTTCTACAATGGAGGAAGAGAACGAAGAATTTGATGGCAAAAAGCTTAATGAAAATCCAAAACAAGACGATGTATGGAGTTCCATTATATTGCAGAACAAAACTCAGGAACTTCCACCTCCATACGTTCATCCTCTCGTGAAAAAGTCTTCCAGCACTTTGAGCGAAAAGAGCCTCGAGATTTGTACTGAAAGTCTTGGATCAGAGACTGGTTCCGATAGGTTTTCGTCTAATCCTTCTTCAGAGACTAGCACTGAGGAAGATGATTACTCGAACAAGGTTGAAGAAATTTCACGATCACAGAAATGTTTCGATGCAGAGGAATCACAATTAGCAGTTCCCAAGTACAATTACCCTGCAGCAACGAGCAAGAAAGTGCAGCCTCGAGCCTTCCCACCTCCATTGTCATCACTCACACGTAGCAGCCAGGGACCATCACTCCATATGCACTCTCACCGTGAAAATGGTCGACTAGTCCTTGCAGCTTTCTCAGTTCCTTCCACTAAAAACTTCCAAGCTCAACGCCAAGATGGCTGTCTTCGCCTCACACTCCTCAATAATCACGAGAAAAGTCAACAACCTAAGCATGATAAAGTAGAAGAAGGCCTTGAGGAAATGCTTGAAATATTTGAGAAAGAAGAGGAAGAAATTGAAATAGAGGAAAATGACGAAGAAGAAATGGATGAAGAAATTGAGGAAAATAAAAACAAACCTCACGAAATCAGTATTGTTATGGAGGAAGCATGGACAAAAGTTGAAAGAGGGCTGATAAATGTACATAGGTCAGCTTGGATTACGAAGAAACTCATGGGACTGGAAAACAAGAACTTCAACTATAATCCAGCCAAATTAGTGAAGGTTGATGTGGCCAACGAGGAGGAAACAACCCAGTTGCCATGGTCACTGCCGCCACGACCTCGGCTCGTACCCAGCACACCTGTGGCGGCAGCTGCCGAGTTGAATGCTTACGAGTATTTCTGGCGGACCAAGCCCACTACGGCAAGCCGAAAGAGTAGCCCGGTCCATCACCGCTCACCCTTGAAAACCAACACTAACAATGACGCGATTACGTCCAATAAGCCAACTCCCTACGAGCAACAAGAGTTGGTAGTGTTGAGGAAATGCAAGGAAGCACAGAGGTTTCTTTTGGGCTTGGAGCCATATTGCATTGCCACATCCTGAATTAGCATAGGCTACCCATCCTAATAGCCCAAACCGTTATTCCTATCTATTACCGTATCTGTTCCATAATTTATAATAGATAATAAAATTAAATCTTCAATTTAGTAATCACTCTTGCTTAGCAAAATAAACGTCCAAAGAGGAAGGAGAACTATGTGGATCCAAGAAACTTAGTGTCGCATAATTCTACAAGTTTATCCAAACAAAATCTTAGCACCGGGGGCCATGTGGCTAGGCTGTCCCTTTTACTCGGAGTAGTTTTTTTTTTTTGCCACATTCGTAACCAATTACTATAGTTGGCTGCAAATAGACTTATAAAAGATGACACTTATTTTTTTATTTTTTTTTGAGTACAATCATAACCAATATATATAGTTGATCGCCACGCCAATAAATTTAAAACAAGCACTGATATATCAAATAAATCCTTTAAAAGAAAAATTATGGCTAACAATTAAACTACATATATTTTGGCGGAATCGTCCTTTACATCATAATGGGAAACACTTTTTCCTATTCCTCACCTTTTGTCATTCCAACTAAATGGGATTCGATATGGATCACGTCGATCCTTTCGAGCTTGATTTTAGGATCATAATGATCCATCCTTGATTTGCATAATGAACATAACGAGCGTAGACCGAGTAAGTATTAATTGAAGGGTATAATAATAGGACTGCATATATTTGCATGTAAATATTCCTATATTACAGGCATAGCCCCTTTAAAACTCATGTTAACTTCGTTAAAGAAATTAATTTAATTTGTTTAATTCAACAAGCCAATTTTGAATTCCACTAGTCTAAAATCCAATTTGTTAAAAATTCGATGATAATAAAATTTTCAAATCATTTATGAAAACACTTGTACTCAACTCGTTAAAACCTCGTTAACTAAAACAAGTCAAGCTCTAACTCGTACTCGAAAAAAAAAAACTAAACGAATGGAGCCAGACTTGAGGTTTAACACCACTACTTACAAAAGTGTTTCTTCAAACTCGTATGTCAATCAAATATTTTACAAAACTTGGCTCTGACTATGGCTCGTGATAAGTTCTGATAGGACCTTACCATATACGCAACTCAAGAGTCAAGACTATACCTGTTTAAAAGACTAAGCAATGACCATCTAGCTTATGAGTTATGACCAAACCAGGTAAAGCGGCAGCCCAATCCCGAATTACCAAGTACAAGCAATGACGATGACCATCAAAGTTTCCCCTTGATATGCATAAATACACCGGTCAAAGCTGTGCCAAAATTCTGACTACCAGAGTAGCACCCATCTAGGAATCTAGCATGTCCCTCCTCTCCAGCATTACTTGTATTTAATCAGACTAACCAGTCCACAACCCCACCCAAATAACATCCACAAATTCGTCGAACTTCCATTATATACGTCATCAATGTTGCTACTCCCGTGACGAAAAGTGTTACTCCACAAGTGGGACCCACCAAGCCAACAGAAACTCTAGATATGGATCCATTTGCGGATCCCGCTAATAAAAATAACGCTTTCTATATGGAAATATTAGTTCCCTTTATTTATAGCAAATACGAATCAAGAACAGTAACAGTAAGCAGAAATACTAGTTGTCATGAGACATTCCCTACTAATTCAACTTCCACTCACATATACAGACAAATAACAACCATGGCACTACTTTTGTAGAAAAAGCCAAGAGAGAGAGTACTGAGTGCTATATGTACGAGATCATTTTATTTCAATCATGTGTACAATGGTCTAAATACATATATGAAACTTACACTGGCTTTGCCCACAAAAGGTGAAGTAGAAATGAAAGTTCTCTTACTAATTCTCGGCAGCTCTAAAAACAGTGAGCAGTGAAAGGAAAAGGTTGATGATGTCTAAATAGAGAGCGACGGCAGCCCAGATGTAATCATCATAAGTGTAGCGCTTGATTAGATTATCCGTGTCATATACAATGTAGCCACAGAATATAATTGATGCAACACAACCGTAGATCATATTTGAAGTTTTTCCAAGGGGGAAAAATACCTGAAAAAAGAGAAATACTCAGAATCCAACATAAAATTTCAGAAATGAAAGAATGAAAATAGGATAAGTATGGATTCAAACCTGAATGAAGCTAAAAACTATAAGCACAAGAATAGCACCAAACAAGAAAGGTCCTAAGAAACTGAAGTCATGGCCTCTCCTTACGGCCCAGAATGTGTACAAAGTAAGACCCACAACCACCACAGCTGTTAAAATAACAGCTTCCAAAATAACCTTCTCTGTAGCCAATTCAAATTGGGGAAAACAAACAAATTAAGGTCAAATGACAAGCACAACCAAAGTAGCATATCATATAACTTCTTCAATCAATGAAAAAGAACAGCCACTTGTATTGCCAAAATCCTTATCAAAGGAGAAAGTGGGGAAATCATGGCTTATTTTATTCAATAAATTCATCCAAAACCGTCGCAGCAATCAACAACATTACATAGTAAAGTTCTAGGTAATATACACACTCTCTCTATTTGAGGGGAAGCAGAGGGTGTATTCCCTATATTGCTATTTGGGGCAGTGGAGGGGCCAAGGTTACAATAAGCCAGTCCAGTCACTTAATTAAAGAATATCTAGATGCAGAGATATAAGATTCACCATAAGAGATTTACCATGATATATCCTAGTCTGATATTTGCTGACTAAATTGGATAAATCTGGCTACTTTACTTCCAATTTACCTACAACCTACTTTATATAATTGAGTATTTGACAATTCCTTTTACGGTAAATTTCATAGAACCACCTGAGGTATATCAAGTTTTGCAACATAACCACCTGTAAAAACCTACACATAACCACCTAAAGTAGTGAGGTGAAGTGAAACAACAGTATCTCACATTTGATGGTTTCAGTTGAGAAAGTGGTCAACGACTGCTCTGCCCATATATGTGCCATTCATTTCCAATTTCTCTCTGTATCTCCATTTTGTTTATATCACAATCATTTTATTTCTTTCTCCCTCTCTTCTACTCTGAGAACAAACCTCTCTTCAAATCCAAAAATTTTCATTGCTGGTCTTTTAACCTAGCATTCTTCCTATCTTTTTAGTTCATTTGCTTTCACAGGTTGATGGAGATTCCCTAGGTTCAGATCACAACTGATCTGATATTTCTTGTTCAATGGCTAGAGCTTAGGTTATAAAGCTGAAATAACTGCTCTCTGTCCATTTAATTTCATCATGTATTGAGCATTTCCGACGCCAATTGTACCACTTGATTTATTTTCCTTTTCCGATCACCCATAATGTTTTCAAACTTTCAATCGTCAAAATTGCTTGCAGTAGATCTTTTTCTTTCTTTTACAGAGAGATATCCGGCAACGCCTCCGCCAGATGTGCCTCATTGTTCTGAGTATCCCCTTTGTGTTCAAAACTTGAAACCCTTAATCAGAATGTAGCAGATCTAATTTCCTCTTTCCGAAGCTTGGCAGTGACAACCATTATGTGCAAGAAATATGACATGAATTATCACGGGAGGACCTATCCCTTAACATTGTTCGGCGGAGGTTCTTTTACATTGTAAAAATGTCTTCTGTTCGTAGATAAAATTTTGAGGTTAAAATTTAATTTGATTTTGTGGAACCTTCTTCTCACTCCAGAACTAGAATTGGAGTTTGCATGTATATATAATGGATTCTAGTTCTATTAAATTTGAAATTTAGTTTGATTTTGAGGAAACTTATTGCAATTAATTCAGTTTACTACCAGGGCCCAAACCCAAACCTGGGGTTTTAACGAAATCCACCTGCGCTGTTGCTCTTTTAGCATTGTGATTGAGTATTCGAACAGTCCAATCAAATTTTAAGCTGCACTTTAATCTCAGTTCAAAATCTCAGAAATCGTAAGTGGGTAAGCTGAACTGTTAGTTGCTATGTTTAGTTTAAAGCCTAACTGAGCTTTAAATTTCCCAAAAAGTTTATTTTAATTGCACTTTGAAATTGGGTACTCACTTTACCTAGTTGCTATTGTTAGGGAGAGACGTGCCAATACAAGGGAAATGGGCTTATATAAGTCAAGCACCAAGAGGAGGGATATTCCCTGCATTTTCTGGTAGAATGAGTCAGTTTAACATGGTTCAAGTTTTTTTGGAGAGTGAAGACCAAGCACTGTTAGTGTAGATGGTAAGTTTAACTGTTGCACTGCACCTGACAACTTTAGGTGAACTGTAGGTTTTTCAGAAGTTAGGTGGTAATGTGTGGGTAAACCTTAGGTGCTCCTCTGATATTTACCCCGCTTATGTGCGGGTAAATATTTGATAGTATAAAAATTGCTATAAATTTCAACAGCAAAAAAATAAAATTTGAATTTATTTCAATTTACACACAGACCTATATCTCAACAGTCACATAGATCAGTTCATTGTTTTGGGTTAAAAGGTGCACCTGGATTCAGTTGATCAATCAACAATTAGAACTTAGCAGATCTTCTTTTCCCCCTTTTTCAACAATTAGTTTCACCTGGGACAAACATGGCCAGAGTCTAATGTGGTGGAACACTTGAGAAGGCTTGTGTTTCACTTCCTTGACAACACTTTGCTCCGTTTTCTTAATAAGATGTCAAATTATAGGTGATATGGTGAGCATTAATAACGCATTAATATCTAACAGATGATAACTTAATTTGGCATCTCAAAACAGAAAGTAACTGGTACAAAAAATAAACATGATCCCGGTTTGATACTCCCGTTTGTTCCAAAATTAGAGATAAACTTCTAATTTTAGACTATAAAGCATAGTTATCAAAGCGTAAAGCAAGACGACAGCTGGTTAAGCGTTAAGGCGCCCGATTAAGCGACTGTAAAGCATTAAGTCGCACATAATGTATATTTTACATGTACAATATATACATATGAAATGTAATATAATTCTTGACAAATAATCATCTCACAAGCATAACCTACATATTGCATAAAGGTAACACACAAAGTCATTACTCATTTCATTACTCATTACAATAATAAACGATAAAAATAACAGTCTAGTGGTACTCTTTGGTCCCTAAACGACACTCAACCTTTTAGACAAAGTCATCAAGCAACAAATTATCATCACGACCTCTCTCATTACTGATGGTACTCTCACTCATCAAGCAACAAATCATCATTTTTTTAACTTATATAGAAGTCAAAACCCGGTCAACAATAAACACTTTTTTAGTAAACCATTAAACCAACCGGTTCTGTGCTGAATCAACCAACGCGGTCGACTTACTCAATTTAGCGTCACTTTTCTGGCAAGGTGCTCAACTTAGTGACGGACCTAAAACGACAGCTCGCTTTGATACTCAGCACACGCTTTATCGCTTAAGCGACGATTAGACGTCGCCTAATCGTCGATTTGATAACTATGCTATAAAGTGCTATGAAGCTCAGAAGCTCCCAATGCCAGTACTGTATACAGTAGATTGAGTACCATCATGCCATTACAACCACATTTCTACTACCACATTTCTAGTTTATGTTAGTATATGCTTGTAAAAATATATCTTCGTTAACAGTCATCGGCTTGAAAATGTACCTCCAATTTTGGACCGGATGGGGTATAATATACACAAACAAATTTAGAATTTATTGCTTCAAGTTACTACACAAACAAAAAAAATATTATGGATAAACAGGGGCTTAGATAACATACCACTGGTATACGCACAAGTCAGTCCGATGGCAAAAGCAAGCGCAACCGTGAACATCGTGAGCAGTATATAATTCACTGGATGATGCCGGTAGTAATATGACAACGGACACAGCACTAAAATAAACAACTAAAAAATATCAACAACAAAAAAAAAAAATTGGCGCACCCCTAATTAGCAAATCTATTTATGTATTTGTTAGTGATTATAGCAGTACTCAATTTTCAATCTTAAATTTGGGAAAAACACATACCGATAAATGGAGTGATGATGAGAATAATGTAGAGAACTAAACCGGCACTGGTAGAAACGAAGAAAGTTGTGATCGGGCGGACGGAGACCACGACGGCGCCAACGGCGACGGTGAGAAGCAACTGGATGGCGACGATTGAGTATATCTTACGAATGAAGGACCACCTGAGCTCCGGGGACTCCAACATCATCGGGTACAGCGGTTCCGTATGACCCGATTCGACATCGTATTTACCGAACGGTTGCTGCCACATTTTCTTCTTCTTCTTTAACTAATCTAACAATTAACAACGACGAAGCAACCAGGAAGGAAATTTTGAACAGCGCGTATACTTATAATTTCTGTAACTGAATGAAGGGGGGATTTGGTAGGCGAGGAGGGGTTTGGTAGGATAAATGGGAAAATTCGAGATTCATCGTATGCGAGCGTGGGAGTTGACACGTGTAAGTTTCCTTCAATCCAACGCGGATACACCGTATACGTAAACTCTTGAGTTTCCAGATTTATGCGGTTCTTAATTTTTTCTGTAATTTATAAATAATTGTTTAAGAATTCAAAAGTTTAATATTCAATAAATTAGAGATATTTTTTTAAATAATAAATTTTTAAAATAAATATTTTATTATAATTTTAATATAAGAATAAAATATTACAATACATACATTATAATGTTATATACTCACTCTATCCAAAGAAGAACGAATAAAATATAAAAATATATAAATTAAAAAAATTAATTTTTTAGAGGAGATTATATTTTTTGACAAAATTATCCTTATAAGTGTATTTTATAATAATAAAGAGAAAAAAAATAGAGTTTTTATTTGATATAAAACAAATATAAAAAAATAATTGCAAACTAAAAGTAGTATATTAAGTTTTTTTTTTTGACAATAAAAATAATATACAACTCATTCTTTTGTAGACAAATGGAGTATGATATACTTCATATGTCCTAAAAATAATAAGATTACGTACTATTTTCATTGTCTCAAAAAAATAATTTAATCTATCACTTTTAATTTGTAATTACGTTTTTATTCTCATTTTATGTCACATCAATTTTTTTTCTCTCTATTATTTTAAAATACAATTGTGAGAATAATTTAGTCAAAAAAAATATTATTTCTTAAAAAGTTAATTTTTTAAATTTAAATTTTTGGGACAGAGAGAATAATTAATTTTTTTGTAAAATAATTTCATTTTATCTTTTTTATTTTTATTTTCTTACAAAATATAACTATTTTGTCTTGTAATAAAATGTGTGATGATATATCATCCTACATGGATATATCATATTATATTTATATTTTTTTCTAAGAACAAATATTTTAAAATAAATTTATGTTAAAAAATATGTAAAATTTTATCAATACTTATAATAAAATACTTAAATTAAAAATACTATTATATTTTATTATACTCAAATATAAGCCTAATTTTAAATTTAAAATGTATCAAAAATAAATTATTATCTCTAATGTTGAAACGAAAGTAATATCTTATTTGGGAATTTATGACATAAGTTTAAATAAATCTCGTACTTTTTCTTCGTGGATTGGAAATGAAAAACAAATAAATGCATAAATGTTGTTATATTAGAAAAAAAAAAAAAAAAAGGTTATAAATGTCTATACGATAAAGGGAGAGCATGTCTAGAAATTTATGTTCTGATACACGTTTTAATTAAAGAAAGGAAAATATGTGTATTTATATACCCAAAAGAAAATTAAAAAATATGTGTATTTTATTTGGAAAACGTTGTTATTTTGGACTTTTGTTACCAACCACCGGGTCGGTCAATCTTTAACTATATAAGGCTGGGTTTAGCCGCCTGGTATGTTAGTTTTACTTTCTACAACAGCCGCCGCAAGACCTGTTTTTTAACTCTTGACGTTTGGTCATGAGAATGTTATTATTAGCGTAGATATCTCATTTTCATATTTATTATATTTATATTTAATGTTATTTTTATTAAATTTTTTAATATGATAATTTTATTTCTATTAATAAAAGATATTCATCAAATGTGAAAATCTCATATCCATTATGAAATGTGATTTTCTAATTTCCATTCTCCATTAATGTTTGAAAAAATAAAAATAAATTTTCTTTTACCACTCATTCAATTTTTTTTTTTATTTCTCACTATAAAAATTTAGCACTTTCTCTCTCTGAAACTTTGACAATTTCTCTCTCTATTTTTTTTTTTTTTTTTGCACTTTCTCTTTTACAAACTTGTCAATTTTTTTTTAATTTTTTTTTCTCTTTTTTAAATATTTGTCATGATACCAATCTACAATATTTTATTTTCTCACTATCTTTTTTTGTCTCGTCTTAAAATAAAAATAATTTTTTTAATTTTTTTAATTTGTCCTCTAAGTATTTATTTTATCTCTCAATTTTGTTTTCCCATGTTTCCTTTTTTTCCCTTTCTCTAATTCTTTTTTTTTAACTCTTTTATTTGTTTTTTATTTTATTTCTCTTTCAACAAATTTTAACTTCTTAACTAGAATTCTGTTACTATATTTCCAAATATGATAATGAAAATATTTCATTCCCAATATTTATGGACACTTAATATTCATATATGTCATTTCTATTCCTACCACTACAATCTCGTGTGCCAAATATGACCTTAAGTAATTGTTTAAATTGTGGATTAAATATAGTCAAGTCCCTAATCCGGTCAAGATACCAGAAATATTTGAAGTCGATGTAGTACCTGAAACTAATATAAATGCCACAAGTTTAATGCTGAAAAATAAAATAAAATAAAATAAAATACATACTCTCTCTCCATCCCCCAAAAAAGTTTTTTAATTAAAATGTTTAAAGTCCGTAATTTAATAAAAAAATATTTTTAAGTAGAGATTAAAATTATAAATCACAAAAGTTTTAAGTATTCATATAAAACTATTATTCTTTAAAATACACCATATACTTTTATTTAAATATTTACTAAAATTATTTATTTTATAATAATGAAAAAAATATTTAATATCGTTATTTTTAAGACATAATGACATAGTACGTTTTCCTCTTTTCGTTTCATAACTGTTGTCGTGTCGAACTTTTCAAATAATATTGACTATAAAATACTTCATCTGTCTTAAAAACAAAGTTACAATCATTAAGTTCGTAACTTAAGAAAATCCCCACTCAAATAAAGAAAAAAAAATTAAGACACTCAAAATTTAAATAATCACATATAAATAAGTATTATATGAATATAAACAACAAAAAAATTATTGATATATATGTTGTAATAGTTTTTCAGGATATATATTTTTTTTTACGTTCGTTAATTTATTTTTGGGATTGAGAATCATTCTTATACTTTTAAGTTACTGGAATGAAATATTTATCTGATGAGAAAAAATAAGGCGTGATAATAATGACTGTGAATCTATTTCTATTTAAATTTTAAAAAATTAGGACAATTGAGTCATTTATTTTATTTAATTTTTCTTAAAAAATGTTACCAAAATTTTAAAATTTCTTAAAAAGATAAATATTGTAAAAGTTGTGAAATCAATAAAATTTATTAAAATGAATAAACATATACTATATAAGTATTATCACACAATTATATAAATGTATGCTCACACATTTTTTCCAACTTTTAAGTATTTGAACTTTTGAAATTAGGCAGTTAACTTTTAACTTTTATGTCAATTTCTTTCTATTACCCTACATAAAAACTTTCATTTTTACAATTACTAGGTAATAATCACGTGTTTCACTTATGCCACTTATTATAATTATTTTAATTTTAAAAAATATATTTTTTAAAATAATGTTGTGAGCTATAGATAAATTTGATATCGAAAATATTTTTAAGATGGATGAAATGATAAATACTCTATCCATCTAAAAAATAATGAGTTTAAGTATATTTTTGTTCAAAAATAAATAACTTAAGTATATAAATTTATAAAAGTGTGTGGTTAATTAAGATGTTTGGGACAGATAAAATAGTAAAATAACAAGAACATTTACTTTAAAAAGAAAACACAAAACTACAAAGAAATGAATACAAATACCAATATTTTTGGTGATTCAACATTTTTTTTTATTTAAAAGTAAATTTTCTTAATTTACGGACATTATGTATTTTAGTAAATATTTTGGGACAGATAAGGTAGTACAACAACAAGAATATTTAGTTAAAACTAAAATAAATTCTGTAGAAGGAACACAAAAAAAGAGACAAAATAAGGGATCTACTGTTGTAAACCATATATAAATTTGATGTCAAAAATTTGTTTGAGATGGAGAAAATGATAAATACTTTATCCGTCTAAAAAATAATGAATTTAGATATCCCTTTTTTTGGTCAAAAAATGAATGATTTAAGTACATAAATCTATAAAACTATGCAATGTATGTTTATTTTTTTTATAAGAATATTAACATTTTTGATGACTCAATATTTTTTCTCTCTTTAAAAGTAAATTTTCTTAATTTACGAAATTAATGTGATTTAGTCAATATTTTAGGACAAATAAAGTAGTATAATAACAAGAATATTTATTTTTATTTTTAACAAGGAACACAAAAGTACAAAATAAATAGATAAATAAGAATATCAAGATTTATGTTGACTAAAAAATGTTCTCTATTTAAAAGTAATTTTTCTTAATTTACAGAATTTGTGTGCTTTAGTTAATATTTTAAGATAGATAAAATAATAGAATAATAAGAACATTTAGTTTTAAATAAAAAAAAGGAGTACAAAATTGCACAAAAAAAAATAATACTAATATTTTTATTGATTTAACATTTTTTCTTTCTTTAAAAATAATTTTTTATAATTTATAAACTTTATATATTTTAATTAATATTTTAAAATAAATAAAATAATATAATAATAATAATATTTAATTAAAAAAAAAAAAACAAACAAACACAAGACGAAAAAAGAGGGACGCGTGCTGTTGCTAAGTCTCCCTTATTTGCTTTTATAGAAGTATAGATACAGATTATGAGCACTGAAACATAATTTTATGTACATTAATTTATTTATTTTTCTGTATATTTCAAGCTCATTAAAAAAAGAAAGAAAAAGGCACTTGTGTCGGGTAAGGCGAAAATGGTAATAATGGGTAGAAGATTACGTGGCGTCCTGGGGTTGCAAGTTCGGAGCCCCGTTTGGATGAATAAAAAGGAGTTTCGACACATAGCAGCGACGCCGCGGCCCAATAATCAGACACCCACCAGTCAAACCGCACACACAAAAACCACCCAAATCTTCTCTCTCTCACACACTCACTCACTTCACTCCCCCTTACAAAACAAAACCCCCAAATTCAAACCTATAAAATTTCACTCTAACTCACTGACCTCTCCCCCATTCATATCCGGTCTGTTTGGCCGGAATCCGCCGCCATGCCACCGGAAGAACCCGTTACCAAGTCGATACTCGACAAGCCTCTCAGCGAACTCACCGAAGATGACATTTCTCAGCTCACTCGCGAAGATTGCCGCCGTTACCTCAAGGAAAAAGGTGTCTCTCTCCTCTCCACCACCATGTATACAATCAAATTTATGTACTACAGATTTTTAATACTCCCTCCATTCTAAGATTAAAGATATGATAAGACTTAATTTATTTAGCATATACTAATGACATATTAAGAAGATGCCGCGGGGATAAACGCAAATGACGTTATTTTGTTAAAAATGCTTAGACTTCGGATTACTTTGTATTGTATCTAGTTTTTCTCTGTTAAGAATTTTTTCACTTTGTTATCTAAAATTAAAAATGTATCTCTAATCTCTAACTCAAACTGACTAAAAACAAATAAAATGGTATAAGTATATAACTATAGCCCCTTACTTTTTCCTTACTTCTACGGTGTTAGGAAAGGAGCTCTAGACAGGCACTTTGGAAGTGTCATGGTATAAATATATAAATACGCTTAAAGAGGGGGTGAGGAGTATGCTGAAATGCACGAGACATATTTGTGGCCTCCTGAAAGGAGGACTTTTTGCCTGCACAATCGTATAAAATGAAAATACTAATTTGTAATTTTTGATGTCCTTACAGGAATGAGGAGACCGTCATGGAACAAATCGCAGGCGATCCAGCAAGTAATCTCTCTCAAGGCTCTCCTTGAACCGCCATCTGTTTCTGGTGCAGCCAGTACTCGCAGAAAGCTTTACATTCCTCGCCCCCAAATTCTGCCTAGTCTTGTATGTTTTAATTATTCAGACACTCACAATTATTAAAGTGACTCTTATGGGCTTATGGAAACTTGTTTATCTTTTTTAGTGTATTACATTAATTTAACTTGTCCATTGAGGATTACTGCAATGATTCCTGATTAAAATAATTAAATGTAGGTCCCTAGAGAAACAAGTGCCGATACAGAAATCTCTGTTTCAGCTGATGAATTGATTCACTCTCCGCTAAAAGATCCAGACTTTAAGCCTGACCGCAGTGGTGATTTGCGGGATGTTTTTGTTGCAGCTGATACTGAATCCCTTCCGCCTAGGTAACTTTTCGATAAACATATGTTGTACTCCTCTATTTCGAATTAGAGATATATTTTTACTTTCGAAAGTTAATTTGCGAAATTCTAAAGTTCGCAATTAATATCAATTAATTTAAGTTTCGGAAGTTGGTGATAACCATGACAATTAGTAGTATTTTTTAGTGTTTAAGCTCATAGATATGGAGTATGTGTTTAAGTTCATCGCACTTCCTGTATCTAGTTTGTGATGGTATGATTTGATTTGATGATTACTGGAGCAGCAATGCTTAACATATTTATGCTTGCAGTTTCTTTAAGCACATGTTAGTCTAATATTTGCCGGACCCCAACTATGAAGTTATGGTAGTTTGTGTTTTGGAACGTGCATGCACTGCAATTCAGCATTTGTCAATTTGGAGAATGAATGATGATTAGACATATAATAGAGGTCGGGGCTGACAAAATAAATGCGGATATAAGAAAAATGCGTAAATGTGTATGGCGTGGGTGTTTAATGAGACTTGACATTTCTCCGAGATATAAAAGAAAGACGTCTTTATCTGATTGGTCACAAAAATTGAATTTTCCTAAATGGTTCCAGAACTACAGGTGCTGCAAATGTGCGAGTTGAACAAATGACCATCTTCTATTGTGGCAAGGTGAATGTCTATGATGATGTACCCGCTGATAAGGTGTGGAAAGCTTCCTCTTTTGTAGAAATCTCAAAAGGGTCTATAAGTGTTTATAAAGTCAGAAGTATTCTGTGATTCTCATGTACCAACTTACATGCCTTAGGCGCAAGCAATAATGCAGTTTGCTGCAAGTCCACTTCAATATCCCCTGGAGACTCAATATGCTGGAACTACAGCATTTCAATCTCATTTACAAGCTGCTAGTGTCAAAGTAAGCTCAGATTCTTCTCTCGCGCTATTGCCGACCTCACTAACAGGTAAAATTAATTCATTTAAAATTTCTCCTCCTAAAATGTTTATGGTTACAATCTCAGCCTTACATCTTGATGTTTGTTTTTGGAGTTTGTTGATTCCAAGATTAGCGACTTCTCTAATTAGTGGTTTTTTTTTTGGAAAAAAAAAATGGCAAGAACCTGGAATGATGCATATTGCTTTGTTGCTTCACTGATTCTTCCTTTAGTGTGGGCAAACTTGAATGTTGAAAGCAGAAAATTATTATATATTAAATGGAAGCTCTAGAAGTACAGATAGATCATTTCTGCAGAAGGGCTGATATAATTTTACAATGATGACTAGACATATATGGGCCATATAACAAAGACTGTTACTTAATTTGTCTGATGTGGCATTGAAATTATTTGTCAACAATGACCTCTTGATCTCTATATTGTAACATTAGAACTATAAGGAAGTTGTAGCTTAATTATACATTGTGGTAACAATAAGCTCATCGATGGCGAATATTGCATCGTTGGTGGTCTAATTATTTGGGGGCTCTGCACCTCATTACATTTTCTTTTTCTGATGGAGAAGGATGATAAAAAATTCTGCCGACATTTTTCTGGAAGCCACTGGATTGTCTTGCAATCTATCAGCTCGCATATCAATTTGACCTCTCTGACTTCAGATATTATATATATATACACACACATTCACTTACTATAATTCAACTTGGCAAATGGCAACATCCAATAATATAAAGTTGCCGCTATAAGCATACTTATCTCTCTCTGTGACTCTGACTGATTTGTTAGCAAATCTTTAATGATGGGCTTTTGGCTTCTTCTCGCAAGTAGAATTTGTTCTATTTGGCTTTGGATAGACTTGGTAGTGGTATCCATTTGAATCGAATCAGTTGTCATTACTTTTATATTCATGGCTACCACATGTTTACCTTTGGTTAAATGTAAACTAGTTGTGTTGCAATAAATGTCCATTACACGAGTCCATGATAGACCATTCTTTCTAGATGCTTCCATCTTGTCCTCGTTTGTGATGCATGAAAAGTAAACATTCTTGTCTAGTACTCCCTTCTGGAAAAAGGATGCCACTTTGAATGGAAATTAAATAAGTTTGACCCTCCTTTTTCTTTCCCTCCGGAAGAACGATAAACATTTTTTAATTGCAACAATGCCTTAGGAGTTTTGTGGGACTTTTTGAATTTCTTCCTTGTTGGGTTAAAAGTGTATCTTTGTGGAAGTTTGATATTTGTTCCAAAGAAAGAAAATGGAGTCTTTAAAGCTGACAAAAATGATAAGTGATTTTGTTACTTTTTTTTTTTTTTTTTTTTTAATTCTACTTGTGTACAGCAACCTCTGTGTTTAAACCTAGATCCTAACTAATGAGTAATCATGCATAACGAGTGGGATATCAGTAAAATATCCGTGCTGATTATTGAATAAGACCTACGCTTTTAGGATCCTCATTTTTCCTTTTTCTATTTTTCATCCGAAAAATTAAATATTAATGCAGCTGAAGGTCGGGGAAGCAGAAAGGCATCTGTGCAAAGATACCTTGAGAAGAAAAAAGACAGGTATATCTAATCTGGCTTAAAGGTCTCTCATTATGCAAAGCAGATAAACAAACTGTCCCTTTTTGCTTCTCGTTTTGTTCCTCACATCCTTGTTAGGTGAAGGTTTAGGAGCAAGAGAAAGGTAGGAACGTCTTCTTGTGCTAGCTTGGACATGTACTTAAATCATCAGATAGGAAACCAGGCACCAACCCGTAGCTTCTCACTGGAGAGTATTGCAGTGAAGAATGCCAATTTTTCTGCTGGTATGGATGACAAAGTTAACTTACTCTTTAACTTTGTGGCATTGCCTTTTCACATGCATTGATTTCACATGCATTGATTAAAGTTAAAAGAAACAATTTATATAGAGATAGATAGAAAGAGAGAGACTAAGATTTTGTATTAGAAAAAATTATTGAAAACAATTGACTGATGTAGAAAGAATTGTGAATTGTGAATGATTTGTTGCGTTTCAGATTTAAAGGACTGAATTGGGAAGTTGCGCAGCGTATGATGCCTGTGTTTTGTCTTCGTGCCAGGTAAGGACGTGTGGAGGGAATATGTAGAAGAAATGTAACCTTCCCTTTAAAATTGTTTCGATTATGCATTGTTATTGCCGTTCCCGAGCTCAATGAAGAGAAGTAGTCTTTTAAGCGTGAATGCTTCTTTCCTGGTGTCTTGCTCTCCGTCCCAAAATAAAAAATGCCTTAAAAAGGTCATCTATATTAATAAGAAATGACTTAGAAATATCATGATATTTTCTAGTCTTAAAATAGAAATCATCTATTTCTAATTTCGGAACATATCAAAAAAAAGAAATAATTATTTTTTTAATTTTGAAATGGAGGTACTAATATGGGTAACATTTGGTGGGCTGTGGAGGTGCATGACTGAGTATTCGCTGTAGCTAGATCTTATACCATCGTTATCATAATCATACGATAAGTGTGCTCGTATACTTTCTATATATCCCCCTTCCGGTATAGAGTCATGTACCATGAAGGCCTAAAAATTGTTTATGGGCAGATGCTGCAGGCATGTAATTGGCTAATAGCTCTAGTATGCGACAAACATGGGCCGAGATGTTGGATGGGCAGAGATATTAGGGTTGGGCTTAAGTGCTATGAAGCTATTCATTTGCACTCTAATTCAAATTTTCGGGATTTAGATTCCCTCTAATACAAATTTTCACGCAATTTAATGCAATATATCACAAAAAATATATTAGCATCGTTATTTATAATGATCCAAATATATTTATATATAGTTCATGATATAAAGATCAACTATACAAAAAAAAAGTAAATTTGTTAAGTTTATTTTGACTGTTAAATTTTGATAGAATTTTTTAACCATTAAAAGATTGATGAAAATTTTATATGTTTGTTTATCGGTGAAAAAATATTATATTATTTTTATTTTCTAAATAATAATGTAATTTAATATTATAAATAATATGTTGGATTTTAATAAATTTATATTTAGTGGTGTATTGCGTGAAATTATACGAAAGATGATGGAGTGAGCCAATTCCAAATTTTTGTAGGGCTATGCTACGCGACAGTAGTACAGTACTATGGAATGAGGATGCTTCTTGTGCAAATTTAGGGTAGATGTGATTTGGGTGCTGAAGTACAAATTTGATTATTCACACTGGCGCATGAACGATAGGGTCCCACTAAAGTTTATATAATGAATAATATTAAGAGTTTTAAATTTATTCATAAATGGTGCAGCATTAAATAAATACAAAAAAATAAAAATGAATGGCACGATTATATTATCACCTACTATTTTCTGGAATGTCATTTCTATGGTTGTGTTGAATAATTTCTTGCTATTGTACTAAAAAAAAAAAAAAAAATCTTGCTATAAACCTAATCGATACAGATTGGGGCGTGATCTTTAATGATGCATTGAAAACTGGTGCATTTGGAACCATAAATAATGTTATTTGTAATATTTTTTTTTATTGGAGTTGGGCATTTTGGGTATGATTATTAAAAAAAAAATAAAAAAATTACTGTCCTAAAAAATAGCAATATCTTGTTTTGCATATTTAGGCTTGAGTATTAAATTTTGTGAAATGTAGTTAATTTGGGGCAAGGTGAATATGTGGATTGGTTTGACAATTTGTAATCGGATTGGTTCAGCTGTCCATTGGTCAAGATTTCTATAATGGGGATTTTAAATGTTTAGGGAGTGATTGGTACTTGCTGGCGTTAGCTGTGTCATACCTAAATTCCCAGTGAAAGCTTCAACATCCAGTCAACGTAAGCCCACCCAAAATTTTCCATTATTTTTTTTAATAAATAAATGAAAATAAGAAATATAAAAATAACATAAATCCATTTATGAGGGAGGGTGAATGATTATTCTGAAATGACGTGTCAGCCAACTCTTCGACTATCTTCCTACATATATACTCATACGAGCAAGGTGTTTGCTTGAGATAATAATTTAATTCATTAATTTATAATATATTTTTTAAAATGTATTATTTTAAATTATTCGTTTAATTAATTTGCAAAATATGTTGAATGTAAAACTACTTTTAATTTATTTTTAAAAAATATATTTAAATAAACCACAAGTTGCAAGGTAAGTGTATAACATTACTAGTACGCTGTACGCATAACTCGTTAGCTTTTTTCTGATGGGTTGTTTTTAGCGTGATATTTGCCATATCTGGACCCGTCGAGTGCATTTCCACATCTTGGGATATATTAGCTTTGATTCAAAAATAAAGGCAGAAGACATAATTTTTTTGTTCTTAAATAAAATGTCAAACATATAATTAAAGAGATTATATGATACATATTTAAAGAAAAATAATTTTATAGAGATAAATAAATTTTATATAATATATGATGATTTTTTCAACATAAAAATATTATTTTTTGATTTGTGTGTGATTTGATTATTATTTTTAAGACGGAAGAGTACGATAAGCAAGCATTCTATTAGCATATTTGAAAGTTGTTTTGTTGGAGTTGGTAATTTCTTGTCACTCATATATTGAAACAATTTCAATTTCAATTGCTTCTGTGTTCTATATTTTTTTAGTAAGTATATTTTATTGTTTTATTATACGGATTTTAATATACGTGGAAGATATATTATATTATATTTTTATAATATTTATATTATTATAAAATTTTAATTTTATTTAAAATATAATATATATTGAACAAATTTGTTAATATAAAAAAATATTTTAATATACTTTTTGCGCATATTAAAAATTGTATTACATAACTATCAAAATGCATTGTAAAAATTGTGGGATGGAATAGATAATACTTTCTTAAATTGATGTAGTATATTATCATTATTATTATTATTATTAGTATTATTATTATTATTATTATATGACTAAAAAATAAATATTTTAATGAATAAAATTTATAAATAATGTGTGATACTTACTATTATATTTATTAAAAAATAAAATTAATTTGTATTAATTTAAAATTTAAAGGTATATAATTGATTTTAGAATTTCAAAAAGTAAGTTGCAGATAGTTTATGAATCACATGACAATACACATATAAGTCGGGATAATTTATTTCGAAATAACTTAAAATTTATTTGAGTATAACAAAAATAGTTTAAATAATTTTTTTCAAATAAATTAACATTATTATTATATTTAATTTATATTTTTTTAAAAATTAACAAAAAAAATATTTAAAAATATTTTATTTTAAAAAATAAATTATAATTAATTTCAATAATGTGTTTCAAACATACACATAGTACTGTATTATTATTATTTTCCAAAAGCGTGCATTAGGTAGTTTTCAAAGTGCAAAACATGGTCCTAAATTAAAGAGAAATCACATGCACTTTACAAGGATAGGTTGTAAATGCAATGGTTCAACCAAAGGCTGTCGACTTGTCGGTGCCATATATCGGGCGGGCGTTTTTTTTTTTGGGTTATATGGGCGGGCGCTATTCACGGTGAATATGATAACGATACGAGTCAAAATATGTTGTCCCATTTATTATTTTATTTGTTATTTTAAATTTAATTTAATAATTATATTATATTTAAATTATATAAAATTTATTTTTTTTATAATTAATAAATTTAAATATAATATAATTGTTTAATTAAATTTAATACAACAGATTAGATAATAAATAGGACAACATATTTAAATTCATCACGGTAATACTCATACAATTATATTACTATGATACTTAGTTCAAATATGTTGTTACATATGCTATTACAATCCAATAAAACATTTGTATTACAAATATTGAATTGAATGAAATAACCGATTTGGATTCCTACGGTACTACCGTTCTAAGAATGTAAAGGCGAAAACATCAACACCAAACTTGTTCGGTTGTTTTTTGAATTAAATTATAAATAAATAATTTTTACACAAATAAAAAGTAGAAGCATTATTGTAACGTCTTTACTTAGATAATAAGTAGAAATTTTAATAAGTAGGTTTGGACAAATATATTATTATTATTATTATTATCCTACTCTTATTTTTCTATTTTATCACTTTATAACTATTCTTTTTATATTTTATACTATTTTTGTCTTGAATATAATGATCAAAGTTTTTGAAAGCTCTTTAACATTGATTTAATGATATTTTAAAAATACATTTGTACATTACCATATTGTATATTTTGTAAGAACTCTGTATTTTTAATATTTTGAAGTACTAAATAAAATTATTTGGTTTCCGACAAAAAGAATGTCAACGTTAAAGTTAGG
>JAUMHB010010225.1:0-10812 GCA_032359685.1 Pittosporum tobira
CGAAAGTTGCCACCCCAGCACCGAGACTGAAAACTCCCACCCCGGCACCGAGATTGATCAGCTCTAGTGAACTTGAGTAAACGCATTCTCAAATCTTACATATTCAGTTTCTTGGATGTCAGTTCTTTCTGATATAACTGGTTCATATTAAATATCTGTAGGGAGTTCCGGCCTCTAATTCAACATAGGCGTGATCGTGACACCGACAAGTTCTACGAGATTCTTGATGGGATGATGCTTAAGGATGGCTATCTATACAAAAAAGTGCCTATAGACTCTTTGAGCTTCTTTGGTGTACTTCCTTCCGAGGATGAGCTCCTGAAATTTGAGTCTTCTCGGAATGAAGAATCTAATGATGCTGAGTGGCTTTCCCAGCTTTATGGTGAACAGGACAAAAAATACACTGTAAAGGGTAATAAAGGGGGTGGAAAAGGAGAGGGTTCATCGAGCTCTAGCATGGAAAATGGTTTTCAAGTTCATGATATGGTGTTTTTTAGGTACATATGACTTTTTTTTTTCAATAATAAATTTTACTTGAGTTCTCTATGGATTTTTTTCACATGTCAAGATGAGCAGGTAAAAACTAAAAACTTGCCCACTTTGGACGTTCATATTAACATGCTGCACTTGTTTTGTATGTGATTGCAGCCGGACAGGTTTTGGAGTTATTATAGGCACAGAGAAGGATGACAGTTTCAAGGTGTATATGTGTGTGTGTATTACTGTATTTATTAAGTCGTTTTTACTTTTTCATCCTCGTATCTTGGCTTACCCTTTTGTAATGTATTCTATCCAGGTTTTGAAGGAGGGTTCAGAAGGGCCGGTAGTTGTGAACCTTAAGCCGCGTGAATTAAAGAAAGCATCCTTTGATAAGAAATTCACGGCGTTGGATCACCACAGAAAGATCTTGTCCATAAACGATAGTGTCAGGATATTGGAGGGATCACTAGAGGTTTGGCAGTATTTTGAAATATACAAATCCCTCCTATTTTGCTACTTGGATATAATTTACTAATATAGTAATGTGCATCTAATCTCAGTTGTTACATTTTGCAGGGTAGGCAAGGAATTGTTAGGCACATTTACAGAGGAACTGTCTTTTTATATGATGAGCTCGAACAAGAAAATGGTGGTTATTTATGTTCAAAGGCTCAAAATTGTGAGAAGATTAAATTTTCTAGTGATGCATGTAAAGCAAAGGTTTGTACGCCTCATCAACTCAAATTTTATAATTTGAATCTTCCTCCGTTTCATTAACTAAACTATTATATTAACCTTTGCTCAGGGTGGTGAAACAGCATCCTCAGGGTTTGATGATATCCCCTCATCTCCAAAATCCCCTTTGTCCCCTAAAAAGCCTTGGCAGGAGAGGGATGACGCCCGCAACTGTATGTTTGGAAATTATGCCTGTAAATGCTTCTGTCTGCCTCATGTTCTCAACTTTTTGACTACTAACATATAGAAGCTTTATTTATGAATGCAGTCAACCAGGGGGATAAAGATGGAATGTTCTCAGTTGGGCAATCATTAAGAATCCGAGTGGGTCCCCTAAAGGGTTACCTTTGTCGTGTCTTGGCGCTTCGGCGCTCTGATGTCACAGTGAAGCTTGATTCTCAGCAGAAGATTCTTACAGGTTTGGTGGTGATAAATGAGTGTGCTGTTTCTTCTTTTAATGGTAGATTCGAGGCTGATATAACTTTATAATATGTTATTGTTCTAGTTAAACCTGAGCATCTTGCTGAAGTTCGTACAAGGAGTTCTGTCGTTCCCATGGGGTATTATTATACTTCATAAATCTTTGAAATTGTTCATCGAGTTCTTTTTTGCTTGGTGTCTTCCATAAATTTATGAATTTAATCCTGATTTGGTGTTTACTTATTTATTAAAGTGATAATTCGGAGTCTATGAAACCATTTGATCTGCTTGGAACTCAAGGGGGCTCTGGAGGTAAGATAATAAATATTGCTAGCTTTTTGATGCTAAATCTTTTTATTAAGGCTCTATATGTTTGTCTATCAATTCCACATTGCGCTTTACTAGGGATAGTATTTATGTCTACAATTTCCCATTGGTGGTTCATTTTTTTTTATCTTTGGTCTTGTATGCTCCTCCTATGGGGTTTTATGGTTTTAATTTCACGACTTAGACTAATGTACTGTGAATTATACATGGTTTATTTTTTTCAAAGGTTGGATGGATGGAGCGGGGACATCAACAGAAGCTGAAGGCTGGGGTGCTGGAGGCATGTCTACTGAGAGGTCAGAATTATGGTTGATTTTCATTATTACAACTTGCTTGTGAAACTTGTGCATTTAAGAGGCTCTTTCTATATCCTGTTTTGACTAGTCAGTGTTGACCTAACACTTGCACATGTGCAGGAGTTCTTGGCCTTCTTTCCCATCCTCAAACTTCTCTGTTAGTTCAAAACTTTCTCTAATAATATATGTTCACTTCCATTTTCTCGGGTTTACCTATTTATCTGTCTTTCAATGCATGCACCACATAGCTATACGACTTTTCTTCTTAAAAGAATATTTTCATATTACAGCTTCAGCCTGAATCTGGCTCCGCGGATCCTCTAAACACTATGGATATTGATAAAGGTATGGTTGTCAACATGTATATTTCCAAATTGTATTTTTTAATTTCCACAACAAGAAACTTTTCACATATTCTGCTTATGATTTCAAGATGTGGGGGGAAGCTCTGCTTGGGAGACAAAAGAGGCTTCAACTCAGGATTCAGCATGGGGTGCAGCTGTAGCCGGTACTGAACAAGTTGGAGGCGGGGGGAACAAAGTTACTTCTGATACTACTGGCACATCTGATGTTTGGGGTAGAGCAAAGGTGCCTGTTAGTAGCGATCAGAATTCGGCATGGGGTGCAGCCGTAGCTGGGGCTAGCACTGAACAAGATGGAGGCTGGGGAACAAGTGACGGTGGTTGGGGCAAAGCAACTTCAAATGACGATGGGAGTACGAACTGGGGTTCTAAATCTGTGGCAGGTAATGACACGGCACCGTCTTGGGGCAAGAGCAATCAGGATGGAAACGGTAATAATCAGGATGATGGGTGGAAGAAGTCCGTTGAGAATCCTTCAAGCAGCTGGGGTAATTCAAATTCATGGGGTAAAGGTCAAACTGATGAAGATGGCTCCGGTGGAAGTAAAGCAGTTTGGAATACGTCGACTGCACCAGAGAAAGAAACTGGGGGATGGGGTAATACTGGTGGCCGCAGTGGTGGGCGTGGCGGGTATGGTGGACGAGGAGGTGGTGGAAATTGCTACAAGTGTGGGGAAAGTGGTCACATGGCTAGGGAGTGTACCCAGGGAGGTGGTGGCGGCAGCAATTGCTACAAGTGTGGGGAAAGTGGACACATGGCTAGGGAGTGTACCCAGGGGGGTGGGGGTGGTGGAGGTGGAAATGCTTGCTTCAAGTGTGGGGAGACTGGGCACATGGCTAGGGAGTGTACTCAAGGCGGTGGCGGTAATGCTTGCTACAAGTGTGGGGAAACTGGTCACATGGCTAGGGAGTGTCCTCAGGGTGGTGGTGGGGGTAGTAAAAATGCTTGCTACAAGTGTGGGGAAACTGGTCACATGGCTAGGGAGTGTAGTCAGGGCAGTGGTGGCGGCGGCGGCGGCGGAAATGCTTGCTATAAATGTGGGGAGACGGGGCACATGGCTAGGGAGTGTACTCAGGGTGTTGGAGGTGGTGGCGGCAACTCTTGGTCTTCATCATTTACAAGTCAGAAGTCATCATGGGGTGATGATAATAAATCTGCTCATGCTAATGCCGAACAAGTTGGAGGCTGGGGTAAAAGTGATGGTGGATGGGGTACAGCAAAACTCAACCCTCCTGATTCAGCAGCTTCTTGGGGTAGTAAGACGAATGATGCAACAACTAATAATACACAGGAAGGTGATGGCTGGAAAAAATCCGAGGAAGCTTCTTGGGGAAACAAAGGGAAAAATACAAGCAGCAGCTGGGTGGTTAATAATGCAAATGTGAATTCATCGTGGGGTAATAAAGATAAAGATGGTGAAGATGGCTCTAGTGAAAGCAAGGCAGCTTGGAACTCATCTACAGCTACTGCAGAGAAAGATACTGGGGGATGGAGCAGTGGTGGTGGTGGATGGACTGCTGGTGGAGGTGGAAGGAGTGACAGCCGAGGTGGTGGGCGAGGTGGGTATGGTGGACGAGGTGGGGGTGGAAGTTGTTTTAAATGTGGGGAAAGTGGACACATGGCTAGGGAGTGTACCCAGGGTGGGGGTGGCGGTGGCGGCAATTGCTACAAATGTGGTGAAAGTGGACACATGTCTAGGGAGTGTACACAGGGTGGTGGCGGTGGTGGTGGAAATGCTTGCTTCAAGTGCGGGGAGACTGGTCACATGGCTAGGGAGTGTACTCAGGATGGTGGCGGTAGAAATGCTTGTTACAAATGTGGTGAGACTGGGCACATGGCTAGGGAGTGCACTCAGGGTGGTGTTGGTGGTGGTGGTCGAAGGTATGGAGGGAACTCTTGGTCATCATCAACCTTCTCGGTTAGTACCATACTTGCTTTAATATATTTCATTTTTCTTTTTCTTGAGGTGGGGGGTTTGCATATTCTGGCTATTCTTTAACAAATCTTTTCAATGTTGCATCTTCAGGCGGAATCTGGTTCCGCAAATCCTAATGATTTGAAGAAAGGTATGATTGTTTTATTATGTTAACAAAAATGAAATTTTAGTTTGGCCTGGGAATTTTGTCTACTTATTAAGCTTATTATTGCTCGATATATACCTGTGATGTAAATATGTAGAGGACTCTGCTTGGGGGACTAAGAACTCATCATGGGGTGCACCCACAGCTGATAACACTGACCAAGTTGGGGGCTGGGGAAAGAGTGATGGCGGTTGGAACAAAAGTGGTAGCAGTTCATCTGGTGGCTGGGGAAAAGCAAAAGCAAGCAGTGGTGACAATCAGCCTGACTCTTCAAAAGATGCTGCTGGTGGGGCCAGCAATAATCAGCATGATGGTGGGTGGAAAAAATCAAACCAACCTTGTGGAAGTGATACAGCAGCAGACAAGTGGAACAGTAAAGAAAGCTCTGGTAGTGGAAATAAGACTGGCTGGAGTACATCTGGAGCTACAACCGAGAAGCAAACTGAAGGATGGGGTAATGCCAGTGGTAGCGGTGGAGGTGGATGGAGTGGCGGAGGTGGTAGTGGATGGAGTGGTGGTCGTGGTCGTGGTGGGGGAAATGGCTGCTTTAAATGTGGGGAGGGAGGTCACTTTGCCAGAGAATGCCCCAACTCGAATAATTGACGTGGGTAAATGTGGCTCTTTTCACATTTACATTTCTATTTATGCTGCTGGTTTTGCTTTATATTGTTCAAGTCGTCTATTGTTGCTTTTCTTGTTTCTATTTACGTTGTGTGGTTGTAAGTTTACCTTTCCAACTTTGAAAAGTAGGTTTTCTGCCTTTAAAGATCATTTAAGAGGGGAATCCGGGGATGGTGATGCAGATAGATCATATTTCAGGGTTTAGTTTTCTATCTTACCAGATATGTATCAGATAATGCTTCAATGTTGGTTTTGTATTTATTAAACTAGATTTCTTTATCTTATTTCTGCACTGCATATTATGAATTTCTAATGTAAGCCCTTGATGCTAAAATTGCACTAGTGATGACTAAACATGAGTTTCATGTCGATAAACATTTATTTACTCAACTTCAGTGTAGGAGGCTTGGTTTGGTTTGTCAGAGCTCTTTCATGTGACAGCAGCTTGACGCAAAGAACTGCTTTTGGGTTTATGTTAAGAGATTTAAGTGTGACTAATCCTTTGGCAATTTGGCTGTGATATGTCTCTGCTTGTATTAGCTAGTAGCCTGGGCAAGAACAAAGTTTGGTTTGATAATATGGTCTTGAACATGCTTTGCTTAAATGACCTACATCTAAAGTGGCAACAATTTCTCAATGTAGTTCATACAAACACAGAATACAAGGAAGATTAAAATTTAATCTACACATTTTATTTACCACCCGTAAAAGGAAGATCTTGATTGACGAAATTCATGGAAACGTTATCTTGAATCATTTGTCATCTTACAAAGCAAGCACATTTGATCGAATTTTTAGAGTACTTTTACAGAAAGAAGAAAGTTGAACATATATATATATATATATGGTTAGGTGTAATTCATGCCGTTATCAAAATTAAAGGAAAAAAATACATGTTCTCTTACAAATTTGAATCTTTCAAAGCCATATCCTCAAGTTCAGCAGGGATCGAACTTTCCAATAATTAATGTAAGTAGGAAAAAGAGATGACAGATTTGGGTGATAGGTTTTTCCAAACATCAACCCGTCAATTCTTCTCAGACTTTTTGACGAGCTTTTTGACCCATTGCAGGCTGAGTTTCTTCTTCCCAGACTTGTCCTCGCCAGACCCCTTCTCGCCCTTTTTGTCATTCTTCAACGGTGGCATAGGCTCTGGGTCCCATTGATCAGCCCAGGTAGACCCCTCGGTGTTATATATATCCATCACTTTTTTCGTTCCCTACCACCTTTGCATCTCTTTGACGAGAGCTAGACTTTATATGGATCAAAAGATCCAATGTTACCGACTAGAAGTTTAAATATGTCCCTTCCCTATTATTCGATAGAGGCTTATTTTTGATGGATAGGTCGGTTATTTTGGGAATCAAGCTTTTCCCCCAATAAACTGTTTTTGACTTGTTCTCCTAAACCCAAGGTCATTTTAAGTCAAATATTAATCTTAATTCATGCCAAGCCACGAAAGTTTGTGTGATATATACCATCCAATTATTAGATGCCAATTTTCCTCTAGAGAGCTTCAAACATACCATATCACAACGCAAGTTGGAACTACGCTATAAAGCATATCTTTTACCTTTATTATGTTGAAACTAAAATGCCTTTTTTAAAAATTTGTCAGCAAGGGTTAGGAATAAAAAGATATACACATGCATAAGGATTAATGAGGTATAATTAGCCAATGAATGAATATAGTAGAGCATCTAGATTATATAATTTAAATTAAATAATTTATAGAGGAAGGTTCATATCACCTAAAGAATTCGACATGTCCTGCAATCTCCCTACACAACAACTTTGCCTCACCAGCCAACTTTATGCTCTTGAAAATCATCAGCCCCGTCTGCTTATGTGTTGACTCTGGTTCGTATGAGTTGGCTTCCTTCTCCCTCCCCAGAAGTATAGCTTCTCTAGCTGGAACAACATTTTCCCACCAAAACTCTCGTAAAATTCCATGCATCAAATTCCAATAGTCACGCTCTCTATTGACTCGAAATATAGTGCTTCCATTTGGAGTCCAGCAATATAAATCTACCCAATCTCTGTCCATTATCTCCATTTGACCTTGTACTTGAGGCATGTAATAGAATGGCATAGTTGACCACGGGAAACCAAGCTCAGGCTTCCCTTTATTAAATGGACACTTTACCTCTAGAATCCCGCCTCCTGGAAAGCACCCAAGTAGACCATCGGGAGAGGCACCAAGCCAATCAAATCGCTGCTCAGCATGGATTGCGAATCCCAATGAACTCACATCACGGCCAGTTATGCTTTTGTACTTATCAATAGCTGTTGATTCATTTATAACACCCCACTGCATAGCATTACTTGTAGAAACTTCGGTTGTTTGGCCATCTGATGAAAAAACTTTCTCGTGCCAGAGCTCATATCTGCGTTTGCCTTTCCATATTCCCAGAGCAGTGCTGAAGGTACTTGTAGTCAACTTGTCTTTACGAAGTGCAAACCATTCATCAGAGCGTTGTGGGGCATCTGATGGGGTCAGTCGGGCATTCAACATTAATGGTGCATGGTGATGGAAAAGGGGGATCTTTGGAGAAATCAATGGCAATGCAGAGGTTGAGAAGAGTCTGAAAAATTGCTTCTGAAACTTTCTTCTTCTTGGCAGAATCACTGCCTTATGGTGAATGCTGCGGAGTCCAGTGATGCAGGAATTGGTCATTGCTGCAATCAGTTACAAACTGTAGTTGGATGGAGAATCCTACAAAACACACAAAGCGCTTAGTGAAGAAACGGGAAAGAAACCTTGAGCAACATTTCCTTTTTACAAGTTAAAGGGAAAAACAAGAATTCATTATCATGGAGTTTTAAATCATCCTCAAGTTTAAAAAGACAGACATCACAAAACATTCTCTTCTTGCGAGGAAAAAAAAAAACCTTGCCTTTTCTGATTATAATGTAAACTGAAAGGCTAACACATTCTTCCTTGCTACCAAAATTACTAATTTATCTTGATTCGAGTAATCTATCTCACGGAATTTAATCTCCACAAAACAAATGAATACCATTTTCACCTTTAATTTTGTCTGCAAAAGCTTCAAATAATTTGAGTAGGTTGGAGGGGGGTTTATCTGAAACAGGTACGGGTGCTTGACAGATGCCAAAGCAGATAACACAAAGTATGGCATACTGCAATAGATTAACCACCAACTCTTTCCGATTAATTAATATTTTTATTAGTTAATCTTGAGTACATGAAGTTCGATTTTCCCATTGAACGACCTAAAGAACCTTCCATTAACCTAAATGAAATAACAAAAAGGAAAAGAAACTGAAAAAGAAATACACCCAACCAAGATGTTAGAAATGAATGAAGCTCAAGCGTACCAGGTGCTTGTAAATATGCCAGAAAAAAAGAAAATTTGATAGCTCGGAACTAAAACATGGCAGTGATTTTCTATCAAAAATTCTTAATGGGTCTATGTGTGTGTATCTATATGGAATGTAATGTAAATACGAGTATGAGAAGAAAGATCGTACCTTTTGTATCGAGTATTGCCCAGCTGGTTTAAGCCCCCAAATTGCTTTGAGGTTTTAGGTCTGAGAAAGTCTCTCGACTTCCCAGGTCTCAAACCCAGAAGACCAAACCGATACTTTTTGCTTCCAAAAAAAAAAAAAGGATACCTATCTGGCTATCCCCCTCCTATTCCAATATTTGTCTTTGATTTTCAGAAAATCAACTTTTACCCAAAATAAAAAGAAAATATATTAGTAACTGGTAAACTGAAATATAAGTAAAAGTTGGAGTACAATTTGGAATTTGAAGATGCAAATAAAAAGAAATAAAATTAAAAATTATAATTAAATAATAAAAATTATTTTTAAATATAATATTAAAAATTAATGTTACAATATAATTTAATTTTCAGTGAATTTTTTTTAAAGTAAATTTTAATTTTTTAAAATTTCTTTTGAATGGTTTAAATTCCAAGGAAAGTCGAAAGAGAAAAAATGAAAGAAAAGAGACAGGTGCTAAGCAGACACCATTTTTGCTTAATAACAGTATTCTAAAATTTATTAGACTGATTTATTCGATAAAATAAGAGTTTAGCATGTAAAATGAATATTCGGGTGTTAATTATTATTATACTCATTATATTTGACGATGAAAAGTTAACCAATTTGTTATGGTTCCGTCTTAGAATACTTAGACCAATGTCCGGACGCTCAAAATAAGTTTTAAAACATTACTTAATATACAAAATATTTATATTATTTTAATTTATTTTAAACATCTTTAATTGTTACTAGTATTTATGGTCAGGAGTCTACAGTCACTTAAATAATAGGTTAAAAAAAAACATAAATACATTACATTGCATCTTACGATATTAGTATTTTTTAAGAAAATAATATTGATAAAATAATATTATTTGATTAAAAATTTACAAAAAATATTTTATTAAAAATATTATTTTTATCACATTATAAAATGCAATGTAATGTATCTATTGTACTCACTCCGTCCGGTTTATATTGACATAATTTTTATTTTGAGTTGTTTAGATTTAATTGTCCTTTTTTTTAGATTACTTTTGACTTTATTTTTTTCAATAATAACCATAATGTATGTGTTAATTAGTTTTGTGAAAAATCAACTATGCCTTAAAAATTAAAGTCATTAAGAAACTCTCTCTATCCATGACTATATAGATTTTGTTTTTACTTCACCCACCAAATTTGTTCCACCTACCAAACTTTAATCTCTCTCATCTTATAAAGTTAATTAAATAAAAATAATATAACAAAAGGATTATAATAGAGAAATAATAATATTTCTTAATATGCATATAATTTATAATTAAGTCAAGAGTAATTTTTTAATTAATTATGTTAATTAAAATCAAGTAAATTATATTAATTTTTTAAATCTTGTAAATTACTAATTTGAAATAAGTTCAAATGTACCAGGATGTCAGCATTAAGCAGAATTTATTACCAAAGAAGAAAAGCATTAAGCATAATTATGTTTCCAGCAATAGCCAAAATGATTTGGAAAAAAAGAAAAGAAAAGAAGAAGAAGATAATTTCATAATTAACGTTAATAATTTCATAATTAACGTTTAATAGTAGTAGCAATATTTTTTTGGGGATAAGAGGTTATTATTATGGAACTATAATACTCTCTTCGTCTACAAATAAATAAATAAAATATAAAAATTAAAAAAATAATTTTTTAAAATAAAAAATAATTTGTAATAAAATAATTTTTTTTAAAAATATTTTATAAAAATAAACAAATTAATATAACATAAAATAAAAATAAATTAATAATAAATTAAATCATTCAATAAAAATAATATATAAACTCATAAACCTAATGTGTCCGTTAATTAGGGGAGGCACATTATTATTATTATTATTATTATTTATTTTTTATTTATTTTATTTTTTTTTTTTAATGTAAAATTGCGTTATCCTGGAAGTCTGCAAGTCTTTCCTCTTTCATCATTTTCAGTTGAGTAGCTTAGCTCT